>VZSV01000001.1:19843773-19913046 GCA_013398735.1 Nothocercus julius | reverse complement strand
AGAACACTAAACAGACTCCCTTATTTCTTCTCCCTCACTTTTTGTTTATAATGCACCAGGAGAAAAGAAAAGTTCTTCTCAGTCCCAAGAACAAGCCAGTTTTGTTGCAGTAGAAATAAGAATTTACTGCAAAAATCAAGGATATCTAAGCAAAAAATTATTGAGATTTTTTCAAAGGTTTTGGGTTAGACCTCTGACTAGAAATAAAATTGGGCCAGTTTTCAGAACGATAGAAAAGATATGTCCCTGGCAGGAGGGTAATACGCTAGAATTCTTTTAATTTTTTTTGAATTTGAATAAGTATTTTTCAGTTTCTCATAAAAAGACTGATATGATTTTTAACATCAGCAAAAACCATATTTCCTTCATGTTCAACTATAAATACATAAATGAAATATTAATTAAAAAAAAAATCCAGAGGCCAGCGCCGGTCAGTACTAGGCAACATTGTAAATTATTGACACACAGTTGACCTAAAAAAACTTACAATGGGTAATAATGGAAAGAGCATTGCAACTTTGACTTTGAAATTGTGATCTTTGGTTGCCTAAGAATTTCTTTTAAGAAATATCAATTTTTATTGCTTTTTTTTTCTGGTCATAGTTTTCTCACAGTTAACAAGATCGTGTCTTATGTACTCCTTCAAATTCTGAGCAAGCTATTGATATTTGAATAATACCCAGAACATCAGCAAACTGCTTTATTATTGCTTGCTCTCAAACTCCCTTTACATCCTTACTATTTTCTTGTAGTTGTCTTTCATACTTTGGCTCACATAATGATTATATTTCACTTCTGCATGGAGAGTTTGTTTCACTGAGTTCAGAAACCTGTAGATGCCAAATCCTGCTTCCAGTAAATCAGTGTGAATGGGAACAAGTCCAAGTCCTACCTAGAGATTCACATGAAAACTCAAGATGGAAGGAATAACTGGAACTCAGCCTTCCCAAAACTCATTGCCTAAAACAAATCAATTTGTTCTCAAACTCCTGAATGCTATTACTGATTAAACTTAAAATTACTGATAAAACCATGATTAGCTATTGAGACAGTAGATGATATATTTTTCTATATAAGAATATTCCATGCTCTAGAAATAATAAGCACAACCCTCTACATCAAAAGAATGACAAGCCTGAAAAAAAAATCTCAAGAAATCAGGCATTATAAAATGCCGTAATAAATGTTAGCCAAGCAGGGAAAATGTAAGTGATTCTTTTGGTACCAAATTACATCCCCTTCTGTGAAGAAAATAGAAACCTTGAAGAATATAATCTGTTGCCCAAGGCAGCTTTGTACCATTAAAATCCATTTCCTTTCTCCTAGAGAAATAAAGAGAGGTTTAAAAACTTCAGATAAAAGAACAAAATCATTGCTAGGAAACTGCAGTTGGATGATTATTATTGTTGTATTTTTTTATTTTGTTTTCAGTCATAAAGATTGTTTGAACAGTTGTTGTCTGAAATCTGCCTAAAAAGACAAATAAATTAGATGAATAGTGTCTCTCCAGTAGCCGCTACATGGAGCTCATTTTTTATGATTAAAAATTTAGTTTTGGCAAAACAAAAACTTTCTGTGCAATTAACTTTTTAAATATTATACAGATTTTTTTTTTCCCTAAGACTCTTCTAGTTTCAGTGTCAGATTTCTCACTTTCTCCTCCTCCTTTCTTTCTGGTTCTACTTCACACCTTTCTCCTGTATATAGGAGAACATAGAGAGGTTGTAGTACAGTGTCCATAGTGTACCTCATTGCATCCCCCCAAAGTGAACAGACACAGTCCAGGACAAGGATTATAGCATCACAATACATCTTTTCTCAGTGGAAAACGAAGAGAGAGAGAAAAAAAAAAAAAAAAAAGATAGGCTCAAGAGAAAAACATAATACAAATTGCAGAAGAAGCTATGGAAATTTGGATTCACACAAATTAATGATGTAGCAGGTCCAAATGAACGCATCTTCAATACAATAAAGAAAGACTGAAATATTTTGATCTATAAAAATCAAGATATGGTTATTGCAATCAGAACTGTCTGAATAAGATATTTGACAGGAAAAGGTAAAGTCTGGAAACTTTTGAGGAAGTGGTCTTCTTGGCATGAAAATCAATGCTGCGTTTTATGCTTTTCCTGCAGGATATATTAAAAAAAATCCAGTCATATGAAAACTGACATACCTCATAGAGCAATTCATCTTTTTCTGTGTAGATAATGTCTTGCACTATTGAAGAAAAGCATATGCATATATCTTTGGAGCCTGTGGGCCTAAAATTAAGCAGTTTCTGGTTAAAATCTCTTTCACTTTTAGGGTGTTCCTACAAATAACATTTTAACATTCCTTAACTGTTATGAAATTTCCAGGATTTGTTGGTTGCCCTGGCTGCAGCCTAAAACAGATGTGTCAGAACACTAGCCAGGTCATTAGCCCTAGAATTGAGTAAATGGTTTCTTTTAACAAGAAGAACTAAAAAAAAAAAGAAAAAAAGATGAAATAATATCTTAGTTTATTAGGTAGCTAAGTTGCAAAATTTCCACTGCCTTGACTGCCTTTGTGTCCTCCTTTAACAGAGCTAGAAAGTCATCCTGATTCAGGCTAGCTCCAGTTTACATTATTCTGCCAATTTCAGATGTCATTTATTCGCTGTCATAAACTGTCGTGTCATTTACTGAAAACTGAGATGAGAGGAGCAATAGTCCAAAACATTTATTTTGGGGTTTACAAAATTCTGGAATTTCTAGTAATCACAGATCCCTAGAGCTGAGGGAGAAATAGGGTGGAAGTCCCAAAACATATTTTTCTCATAACACATTTTTTTCTTCATAAAGAGAACTAGTCCTTACTTATGTGCTGCACATCATGGGCCATCCTTTTGTTGTTGAGTTCCATGTTTGCTCTTTCCCCTTGCTGGCCATTCAGGCCATTTGTAACTGTTAATGCAACTTGGAAATATTTGCATAAAAACACAATTTTCTCAAAACAGGAGACTTTTTTTTTTTCTTCCCCTCCATTTTTGCAGAAACCTATGCCAGTTTCAGTTCACATAAAACCTGCAACTGCTTCGAGACAAAACCTAAAGACAGTGTTGTTTATTGGTTGTCAGACACTTCATTCAAAATTCCTACTATTTCTAATGGAAAACTGGAAATGCTTATTAGGTTCACTAAAATATTCAGAGTATTGTGTGTTAATACAGTGTCTTAATATAGTCTTCAAATAATCTAGATGCTAAATATCCCTTAGGATTTATAGTGTGTAGAGGACAAAGGCAATAGGCAATTATTTTCTATCTTTTTCGGTTTCATATGTCTGAATTTGCCAAAGAGCAGTGTGGTAGAAGATGACCTGGAGGTCAAAACATTTAGACTGTTTCACTTCTAATTCCTTTTTACTATTGTTTCCCATTGATCTTGAATTTTGGAGGGGAGCTGTGGCTACTGCAGTCTGCAGACTTTTGAATAGAACTTGAAGCTCTGTAAAAGATACACTTTGAATCTAGTTAAAACAGTTTTATCTGACTGTTCCCTGATTCCCCTTCACTGGTCATGATCTGCCTGTGGCTAACCGTTTCTCCTTGTGATTGCGAAGATCACTCTCAATGATGCTCCTTCTGACAGTGGGAATGTTGGCTTGCACTTATAAAGGTCAGGTAGCTCCTACAGTTATTGGGAGTGAGAACACTAACTCCAGCACTGTTCTCTGAGAAGAATTTAATCTTCAAATTACAAAACAGAGCGCTTTGCAAATCCAGGACTTCAACCAACTTGAAAGTTAACCTTACTTCTCTGCAAACACAAATGTGCACCCCAGTGTTGCCACAGCAAAAGGAAAAAAAATCAAACAACTAAGTGGACAAAGGATCTAAGAGATACCCATCTAGCAGGCATTTTATTTTACTTTTAAAAGATTAGTTGACTGCATGGAGTTACTTTCCAGATTTTGCAGCTTCCAAAGCAAGTAATATGTGCTTCAGCTTTCAAGAACCTTGGGCTGAAAGATAAACCACCCCATACATTCCTTTTCACTATTGTTCTGACATCAGATCAAAGAAGTTAATTCCCAGTGAAACACAGCAACCATCTTAGATTACCTTTGAAAATTCTTCTGTGTTTGTTGTCATGTGGATTCCAGCTCAGAGTACAGCTGAGGTAAATTAAGGTCTGTAGGAATTTGGCTTCCTATTAGCAATCATGTGCCACCATACAATACAATACAAGAATGATGACAATGCAGAAGCAGAGCTGCAAATGAAAAGAAGGTTCACTTTTCATCCTGATGAAGAGTAAAAAATAATATTTTAAATTTTTAATATAGCACATTTATACTGTGGCAGTAGTGGCAGTAGGTTCATACCACATATAAATGAAGATGATACTTTGGTTTGTAGAAGAAGAAAGGAGACATTATGATGAAGAGCGTCCTGGGCAAGTAATAAAGAGGAAGAAATATATATATAATCTTGGTTGCCTGGGAGAGACACTGCTTTCTGGGCCTGGGCACATTTTTTTAGAAATGCATTACAGCTTTCGCAGTTTTAAGTTTGACATCTACTCGATTTTGGATAGTGTAAAAATCATCCTTAATGGCCTTTCTGCCTCATCAGTGGGGCACCATTGAAGTAACAAAGTGCCAATCAGTAGCTCTTGTTCCTCTTTAGCTTGAAGATAATACTGGAGAGCTTTTTGCAGAGATCATGATCTCTCTGCTTGATATGCCCTTTATTATAAGTACAGTTAAAGGTCTTCAAGCTTATCCATTATAACCCCCTAATTTTCTTGACTCACTTTTTTTTTTCTCCAGAATAAGACATAGCACGCTAAGTTTCACTCCCCTTTCCCCATTTCCTCTAGAGGGCAGATTTTATTATGCCTGAAGGACAAGCATAACCTCCTCAAACTGTGCTGTTTACTTGAAATATGAAAGTGAAATATTAACAAACAGTAGAAATGTTTAAGGTGTTTTATTGTACTGCCACAGATCTAATTAAAATGATTTTTTAAATTGAAATGAAATTTCATGGGCAATTAGTTTTAGAATGTGAAATAAATCACTTTTTAAGGAAAATAAATACAGTAGGAAATCAGAAAAATGCTGTGAATATTGAGCTTAAGCTGAATGAAGAAAATAACTAAGGTGTTTCTTCTCTCTGGGCACGAGTCAAATCTCTCTGTGTAAGAGATCATTTATTTTTTGTTTATAAATGTGATTAATACATTCTTAGAGTGCTGTGGATAACACAAATATTTATTTTAACAATATGTGCCAAATAGTGTAATATGTTTCTGAAAATTAGCTAGAGTAAACTTATCATATTCTGTAGGTATAAAATTAAGAAAACACTGGACCAGATTTAAAAACATCCCAATATGTCAATAAATTTTATGTGTTGAAAACTCTATTAAAATCCTTCAAACAAATATTAACATAGAAGAGCAAAAGAGTCTGCTCATTGATACTTGAAGTAAATGTGATTCCATTTATCGATCATAGGTGACTATATGTATTAGGGCCTAATTCATACAAAACTAAGAAAAAAAATTAAGCACTGGCTTAAATTCAAGTCCTGGTAGAGTTTTTCTAGTTTATTTTAAAAGTTGCAGTATTGTTTCTACAAGAGAAATATATACTTTTCACATACTGTTCTGAGTAGAATTATTTTAGTAAAAATCTATCCGGTTTTGTACAAACAAAACTAAGCAAAACTCTTAATAACATTAAGATTTCATAACTCATAATGAAATCATTTCTGAGTTATGCTATAAAGAAAAATAAAGAGCTAGAATTCCTCCTTGATGCAGTGCAGAATACAAGGTATAAAACTAGAAAAAGATATTTGCTTTTTGTTCATATTCTAGCTTCAGAAAAGCTCATTTCTGAATATCTTCAATTGCCAAGAGGATTACACTATAGACGAATAGAGCAGCACTTTATCTGTCCGTTCTTATATCCAGTACCTTTAACTCCCTTTAACCATTATCCTTAACCACCTATCATCCACCTATTACTCATTTTCACATCCATGAAGACTCCAAAGTTCTTTGTTTGAAAAAGTGGCTGGAGTTGTAGAAATCCTAAGACAGACTCCAGGAAGAGATGAGACTAGAATTTTTAACTGTGTGTGCTCAAGATTTTGAAAACTGTATGGTCATCTTGGGAACCCATAACCCTAAAAAATGTAAGGTTTTCTAAGGTTGTACCTGTTTTCAAATCACCATCTATGGAATACAGAATTATTATGGTTGTTGTTACAATTTCAAGTTGTTACAAATTACTAATTACAAAAGTGTTAATTTTGTTTCCGTTTGGAATACCCGTATGAACACATTCCCATAAACACATATACACACTTAATGTAAAGGAAATACCTCTTGTGATCAGCTGCACTTGGGATTAGTTCAGATGAGTGGCTTAGGTTAGTGGCTTAGATTAGTTCACACTGTTCAGATGAGTGGCTTGAAGCATCTGTCTGCACCGCTGGTGGGCACTGCATTTTTACACACATCTGATGTCCACAGGTTCACTTCTGGCAGTGTGTTTTTTCATGGTAGCTCTTGAAATTTCAGATCAGTTGTTTTTTCTCCTTCATTTCTCATGAAAGCCCTTCCTGGTAAGCAAGGATTTTGATCACAATTTGAAGATTTTTCTAGTTATACAGAATTCTTTTCTTCTTTCTTCACCCTTTTACTGGGTACTTGATATGCAAATCCAGTGGAGAAAGGTTGCACTTTGCTGAATCTCTATTTAAGCTATCCTGGGAATGAATTAAAAAAAAAAAAAAAAACACCATTTCTACCCATTAATTATAAATTTACCATCCAATTCTAAATAAAAATGGGCAAATACATGAATGGTCAACTTTCTGAAAAGAAGAAAAACAGCCCTTTGATTGTGTAAATCTCACAGAAAATTCATCGCTTTTTTGTTTTGTTTTGTTTTGTTTTGACCATGATGCTCTGCCATTCCCTACATTAACATAATTCATTCAAACTTTGCTTGTACAAAACTTTTCAGTCTACTATATTCAGATGTACCTTGACTGATTAGGTAAATGACAGTGACTAAATCAATTACAATCTTCCTAAACAGTCCACAGGCTAGAAGATTTCAGAATTGGTCTCTGAATCTTAGATGAAACTGCTAAGGAGAAAATTCAGCAGCAATACTGCATTTCCTATTATTTTATGTGCTTTAAAGCACTCACTTTAATTTTAGTGATATTTTTACACCATTAAGTAATAGTACATTAAATAAATGTGATTTAGGAAAGACCTATCTTAAAAGTATCACTGAAAATCACTGATATCATGTACTTTTGAATTAGTTCTTGATGGATGAAAAAGGTATCAGTGATTCTGAAAAACAACAATTCAATTGTTCCACTGGGATAAGTCATGCAGTACTGAAGTTTCTGGCATAAGATTTGATAGATATTCTACCTATTTTATAGATATTCCTAAGATTATTTTGGAGGGATTAAACCACAACACAGTCACTTAAGACATGGCTTTTAATTTCCTTTATAATAAT
This sequence comes from Nothocercus julius, assembly GCA_013398735.1. Taxonomy (NCBI): domain Eukaryota; kingdom Metazoa; phylum Chordata; class Aves; order Tinamiformes; family Tinamidae; genus Nothocercus; species Nothocercus julius. The sequence goes on along the minus strand of VZSV01000001.1, from coordinate 19,905,522 downwards.
AGTTGTTGTTAGATCATTTTCCAGAAGAAATATGCAGCACATAAAACAAAACAAATCAATAGTATCCTTCAAATAGAAGACTGTTGGTTCAAATTCCAAACCAAATGCCAACACTGTAGAAGGCCGCTCCTTAAATGTGGCTAGTGGGATTATAAGGTCAAACTTAGTAAGGTAGGGAGTTCATCAAGCCCAGTATCCTCAGTCTGACAGGGAGGAGGAGCACCGGAAGGATTATGAAAACAAGAAAGGAGATAATAAGAGAGCGTCTAAAGAATAATTTCCCAGCTTCCATCACTCTGCATAAGAAGGACTTCCTGCACAGTATTTTTTTTTTTGCTTGAATTTATCTAGCCACTTCTTGAATTCACGTTTTAGTATCTCTAATACCTTTGCTTCAGTTTACATGTTGCACCCAAAGTATCTCCTTTTGTTTGTTTTGACTTTACCATCCAACATTTTCACTTGATGTCACACAGGATTTTTTATTATTAGAAACAATTATTTTCTGTTCATCTTGTCTGTGTATCTTACAATTCTGTAAACTTCTCTCACAAACCTGATGCATTATCCTGACCTTGCTTTCTCCTGTAACTGCAGAATTCAACTTTCTATGGATATGCAGCCAAAAAGAGGATTTTGAACAGTTCATGTTATCTTTCACAAAAACAGTCTGTCCAGGCTCACTTAAGCAATCGAAAATGCCTCTTGCTTTGTCATTGTGAAATATTTTGAATATATATAAGGTAAAAGACATTTTGTGATCAGAATACATGTATTTTCTGCAAGGAAAAATGCATTTTCAAATTTGGAAGACAGTCATTCATAATGTTATCTGGATGTGAAAATACTCTGAGCTTAAGCATCAGTATTTTCTTGTCCATTTCTGGACATGATTAAAATTATATTTGAAAACTGAAGCTTTCAAATATTCTCTACTCTGTTTTTCCTCTTCCGTGAACAACACTAGTCTATTAAGAAAAGTCATTTTACACATGAGAATAAAGGTATTTGGGGGAATATGGCCCTACAAAAGATTCATAAATTATTGTAGGAATGAACTGGCATAAATATATTTTCATTCCCTCTGGTTGCTTTTCCCAAATGGTAGTCACTAAGTGACTCACTAATAGCTACATTATGCCTTTCAACAGTACATTGATTTATTTCATGCGCAATGACAGGTTTTATTCTTCATGCTTTTTAGACTAGTTTATCCAACTGTTGCTTTCTGCAGGTTCAGCAAAACTCTACACCTACACATACTCTGCAACAGCTACAGCTCTGCAACCCTACTTTCTGCAACAGCTGAGAAGGCTTGTGGTATTAACAAAACAAGTTTATATAAACCTTTATCTCATTACAAAAGCTTCCGACTAAAAGGCTCAAGTCTTTCAACTGACCAAAACATAAGATCTTAAAATATTATCTATTATGTTCCATTATAATCAGCTTCTCCTTTGCCTGAATGAAGATATTGTAGTTTAGATGTTTCACTCCCCCTATTTTCACCTATGGCCTAGGCTCTCTTCTCATATCAGATAATTTGCTAGTCACGACAATCTTGTCTTGATGATCCATGTTACGGAAGCCTTGGCCATATAGTCCCATTAGGACTGAAGTTCAGCTGAAAAAACTGCTCACATAGACTGGGGCAATCAGACAGGTAATCTGCAACTGTCCCAAAGATGTATCAGTGGTAATTTCAATTCATAATCCTTTAGTCTATGGCCACCAGCCTTTGAATATTCATGCAAGTTATTTTGATGGAAAGAGGGCGTTTCTTCCCCCAAAAAACGAAAAAAGTAATTTTAAAAAGAGATTTAATTTATTTGAAAATCCACTTTTTTTTTTTAATCTGAAAATTACATTTCATCAAAATATTCCTACCAGCCTGTCAATCCTTTAGCTTCAATCACGTGCTGTTAAAGCTTCAGTGCATCTTTGTAGTTTATCTTTCACAGCATATTTTCTTTTTTTTTTTGGCTGTAACTTCCTAAACTGAAGAAATCTCAGAATATAGTAGATTTTATAAGCTTCATTTTCCTGTCTTTCATTTCTCAATATATATGCAATTGCACTGAACTTCATACCACCTCTGTGATGGTTTTCTATCTCTTTTTGTGTCTATCAGACTGTGAACTTTCAAAAAAAAAAAAAAAAAAGGAAAAAAAAAGAGAAGATTGCCTATATTCTTGCTTGTCCTTTCCTTTCAAGGAGACAAACTGTTTCTCCCAATTGCAGCAATACATCTTTTTATCTGGGGAGGTGGGTATAGGAAGGAGGAGTGAGAAGAGAAATGAAAAGCCACAAGTTTCTCCTAGAGCTGTTGCTTAGATTGTTTTGTAGGAGGTTAACGGTTTAAAAGGCATCGCTAGTTTTGCTATCTTGCAGATCCTGTACTTTCAGGAGACAGTGATTATCATGTTGTGACACGGCCAGCTGGAAGCAATGTCATATGCAGGGCTTAAGCAGCTACCTAATGCCCCAAATCATGAGCTGGAGTAGGAAAGCATTTTATCTGTAGGGATTCTGAAAGCACACTATTAGCAAACGCCCCTACGCCCGCACTGTAACACAGGTCTAGCTGCTGAAGTGCAGAGAAAGGAAAGTGCAATAAAATATAACCGGTGGGAGTAGGACAATAGCACAGCAACACTCAGGACGGATGGAGGGTGCTTAAAGTCAAACTGCGCTGCCTGCTGACACTGTGAGATGCAGCAATTGGCCTCCTGTAGTATCCTACAAATGTGCGTTTGCTTTTCAGTGGAAACTTTTGGGGATTCCAGCAATCATATTCAAAAAAATCTGACCTGCTTCAGTGGGACTGGTAACTACAGCTACTCATTACAACAGAAGAGATTAAAACCTTATGTGTTCCTATTATACATGTGGGTTTATGTCACTGTGCTAATTGTACAAAAATAGAAATAAATACTCAGATTTCACATGCTTTTGGCTTATTTTTGGCACAATGTCCAATGACTAAAGGATATTGCTAAATCCTTTCTGCTTCCTCCTAATGTCCCATTCCCACTGGACATAGCCCTGATTAAATGCAAATAATAGAACATTTGCTTTTATGATACCCATTGGTTTAAAGAAATTTTGAAGCTGCTTTTCACTTGATCTATTTTCTTCTAACTTGCACTGCACTATGATCATTATCATAGTCAGTACTCCAAATATTATTAGCACTTGCCTCACAGTTTTTAATAGCATGTATTTGGGTAATAACCACTGGTTGTTGCATTGTTACTTTTATTCCATTTATATATAAACACCAACACACAGACTTTCCTTGTCTGTAGAAGACCAAGAGGAGTTGTTCAAAGGGCAGAGCACTGAACAGTGAGTTTATTCCTCTTCTGTTCTGACTTAACAGAGGACCTGTGCAACTCCGTTAACTTCTCTGTGCCTTAGCAGCCACCGTTAGTGAAACAGAGACTTTAAGTACATTACTGAAACAGAAAGTATGGATCCTAACTTTTAGTCCAGGACATTGTTGCCTTGGTTTTGCAATGACAAGTCTCAAGCATGAATTGAATAACAGGTAGATTTACGTACTAGAGGCACTTAGAAAAGCTCGGCCTTAAACCAGTAGCTCTGATTCAAATTTCATTCTTCTGACACCAGACAATAAACCAGCCAATGAGGCGCCATAAACTTTATGCATGCAAGTGGGAAAGATCTACCTGATCCCTCAGAAATCTCAGTTCGGAGAGGGGAAGGGAGGGAAGGCATCTCATTTTACTATTTTAACATGCATTTCTGAATGAAGACTATATTTTCATAAGAATGCATGTTTTCCTTTTATTGTTTTGTTCTGTTTGTCTTGTATGTGGTACTTCCATTTAAACACAGTAAACAAAATAAAAAGAGCTTTATGATATCCTCCAAAATATTAGGTTGATCTGAATATTAGCGTCAGTGTGTTGAGAAAATGCATTGTTCCAAATAAATCTCAGAGACTAAGACCTCTTCTAGGCCACTGGAAGAGTAAAATCCTCCTATTAAGTGGATATAGGACACTCTTTCACTGTCATAGAGGGTATCTGAGGTGTCAAGCAGGAACCACATCCAGTGGGACTGCAGGAAGAATGAGACCTTTCTCTGAGAAATCAGAGAGAAATCATTCCACCTCCCATGGCTGTTGTCTGTTCCCAAGAGGAGACACATTGGGGTCAAAGCACTGAAATAGGTGGTGGGGATGGAAATAAAAAGCAAAGCAGAATATGAGAAGCAGGTGACTCCATCCCTGGAAAAAAAAAAAAAAAAAAAAACAGGTGAGGAATTGTTTGCTTTACCTATAAAGACCCATAAAGACCCTCCAGAAGCATGGTTTAAGATGTTACTGAGAGGAAAAATTCAGGAATAGATAAGAAAAAGAGAAAGGCTCTCAGGATCTGTCACTAGAGTGTGAATTACACAGAGCTTGACAGTTCTGAGGTATGGGTATCACATCCCAAGTTGGCAGGACTTAATGCTAATGGAAATTAGAGCAACGTCTGTGAAATTTATGGTCAGGTTTTCTCTTGGGCAGCCACTAGAGGACAACCTGATCACATACTTTTAAGTTAGCCTGATGTTTCTATCCACCGTGTTACATATGCACCAATATGGGTTGATTGACACCTCCTTCCCTCTGACAAAGCTCATCTTGGAACAGCTGGTATGAAAAGTCAAGTGTTTTAAAAGTATGAAATAACAGGTGCCTCACAGGTGTCTCTGTAGGACAACCTGTACGAACCCGCACCATTAGTTTTGATCCTTAAAAATATACAGAGCCAAAATAACTAGTTTTCTGCACAACGCTCATGGAAAACAAAGCCAAGGAAGTCTCATGAAAGTGTATAAATAGAAAACATGCAATAAATAGAAAACATCAGGTCTGAACTGACGAACACCATTCTGATGAAGGTATTTCCCCCTACAACTTCTTTGTATAATTACACATAAATGTGCGGTAACTAGTTTACTGAAACATACTTACTGCAGGAGTGCCTGAGGCCTCGGTTTGCCACATACAGTAATGACAAATAATATGAGAGATGTTCTTTTGTAGAAGCCCTACTGTCTAAAAAAAAAAAAAAAAAAAAAAAAAAAAAAAAAAAAAGGCAGTACAAAGTAGAAGGAAAGGGGCCAAAAAAGAGATGCAGAGCCATGCATCAGTTGAAACTGGAAGCTGTAAAGAGAGACAGCAATAAAATCTACAGCACACTCCTGTTCTCACTGCCTCCCTGCAACACAGAGGTATCAGTGGAGGAATGGTAAGCACTTTCTCCCTCCAGTGACTTCACTAACTTTGAGAAGAGACTATATGAAAAGTCTTGCCTTGGAAAAAAAGGTAGAAGGCTCTTTTGTAGAGAACACCAATTTGTATTGTTCTGTGTGACTGAATTGTTATTTTATTGCTAATTAAATAGAGGTTGAAAGAAAGAAAAGGGCTCTGTGCTGATGGCTGTTTTAATTTGTTCTAATCACCAGTTGTTGCATGGTATCTAAGAGTAAATTCTTCTCTGCCCCCAAGTTTATACCAAGTTCTTTTCAAAGCTACGAGAGCCTTTATTCCACTTATTTCTCCACACAAAACACAACACAGAATCTGGAAACTTCCCTCTTTCAAATGTATTTCCTTATTTTCTTCCCATTTATAACAGACTCTCCCTTGGAGTAACTCTCATTACATCCAATTTCCATCTGTCTATAGTTTGCACAATGTGAGGCCCCCCCTGAAGACCTCTTTATCATTGGGATCTGAAAAGGGCTTATGTTTTAACTCATTTTACATTGCATTAGGCTTTGCAACAGCAAGTCGGGGCTTCTGGTCCTTAAAGGGTTAGTAACTAGACGTGCACTGAAGGCTCACTGGGGTGGGAGCTGCAAAAGCACAAAGCATTAAGTCAGAACAGTAACAGAGAAACAATGTCAGCACAAGGACAATAAACGCTGTTATTCTTAGTGCTCCAGGAATAACAGTGATTATTGTGCTTGTTTTAACATCATGTTGTTTTCTCAATTTTGCTGGACAAGAACATAGTGTAAGAGGAAGCTCTGAGGTGACCTAGATGAAGATTTAAAAACTATGAAATTGGGGAGAGAAATGTATTTTTACTTACATTAATTTTGCATTGAAGAGACTATAAGAATACTAAAACACCTAGGCAGATGTGCATACATATTTATTTATTACTGTCAATGACAGCTTCTGAATTATTATGGCACACAAATAGGCATGTGTTTTCCTCCAGTAAAGAATCCATTTCCTCACTCTCATCGCCCCCTCAGACATGCATGACTCCCTTACACTTTGTCTTTTAATAAAAGATTGTAAGATTTTGAAAGGAAATGCTATCCCTTAGTAAGGTCCTAGACATCCTGAATGCCACTGAGCAAAACAGCAATTTTGTAATGATAGTGTAGGAGTATTCCCCACATGAACATTGCTATTGAACAGGTACCAATGAAAAAACTGCCTTTTATACATTCATTTCATGTGTATCATTGTATTTACACATATTAGGATTAAACGGATATGAAGAATCACCGTCACCATTGCCTGACCCGATGCTAGTTGGCATTGTGTAACTCCTTTCTTGCATTAACAGTTAGACTATGAATGGTAGTGCCTGCAGTATTTCTCAAAGACCACCTCACCCTAACAAGGGAATTTGCCAAAGTAAATTTTACTACCCTGTCATATGCTGAAGTGTCCACTGCGTAGCCTCACATGGAGCATCTCTACGACTGTAGACACAAAAGCTCATTAGAGCAGCTGTAAAGTTACAGTTTTGTTTTCCCCACATCATCCCACCATGTTCCAACCCACATTTCAGTTCTGATTTTGAAAGCTAAGAGCCAAGGGCCATCTAGAGAAAACACCAGTTTCAGGCTTGAGAGGTTCAGCACGGCTCAGGCCCCTTTTGAAACACTTTTTGTAGCACTTAGTTCTAACCAGATACCCTTCCACAGGGTTAACACCCTGGATACCATGAGTGATCTCCAGAGAAACATATCAAAACACTTTCTAATGGATGGTGATCCATTCTAATGGATGGTAGGAAGAAAGGGGACGCTGGCATGTAAGGAAATTATGGCTCGACCAGAGTTCATTCAGCCTCATTTGACTCCACAGCCTTGAGTATTCAGTTCAATCACAGGAAGTTTGTCAATCTAGGACTAAAAAAGCACCTTTCAAAAGAAACTTCAGGGGTCCAGCTTGTGTGTGTCTGTGCCCTGTGGACATGATTGCCTGTGTGATACAGTTGGATGTTTATACAGAGTGATGGAGCATCTCGGCGTTTCTAACCTTTCCATGACTGGAAAAAACACAGAAAGCGAATACATAACCAACACAGGTATGACTTTACAAGTCATATAAACAAATCTAAATCACGATTAGACTGTCAGATACTGATCATATTTCAGTCATTGCAGATCAGTGGATTCAGGACTGATATTAGTATTTCAGCTGTCCCTATAGTTTTATACACCATCACACAGATATATTTACATCACACCTTTGACAATTATGTAGATATACCAGCAATGTTTATACACCACATATCCAAAAAAAGCCTGGCACCTTTGGATGCAGCCAAACTCGAGCAGCAGAGAGGCTGCTCATGTTCCCTGCCTTACAGTCAAAAGCCCTCGAGTTATTTCTGGAGGATGACAGAAGTTACATTAGCTGACTTCGCATTAGCATTTCCATTAGGTCGTGCCCCGCTTTTATGACTGGCTTTGGTACGGTTGGCCAGACCATGCCAGCAATCACGTGAATGCGATAATTATAGACACAAAGGGATTTTCCAGTGTTGGCTCTGCTAGCTGCTAGTGGTGAGGACTGCAAGACATCTGTTATTCTTTCATTTCTTAAAAACAATTTATCAAAAACAACAGTTTATGGTTATAAAATGAAGCACTGCTGTAAATCCTTGATTTCAACTAGTCCAGGTATATTAAATTATTCTGCATCCCCTTAACCTCATCTCTACAGAGATGAAGACATGGAAGTCAAAAATGGTCCTTTCAACACATGCCACAATGTTTTGGGCCAAGAAAGTACAAAAGTACCTATTTGGGGTCTATAGTCTAACCAAGAGCAAATGCAGATGTGAGAGAACAGAATGGAGGCAGAAAAGAATTTAGACCAAGAGAGGGAAAAAAAATGGGAAGCTCTATCAGGAGAAAAAGGGATGTTCACTGATTTTAAAACAAAATTCATTCTGTAAAGATTCCCAGTGAAATTGTTTCATAGAAAACACTTGCACAAATGAGTGTGTTAAAAGAAGGCACATTTTTCAGGAGTGGATGTGATAGTCCCATTGGAGTTTCTGTTTCAGATATCATGAAGTCATCGAATTAAAATGGGATTCTTTCTCAGATTTTCCATCTTTACTTGCTTTGCTGCTCTTTTTCATCCTACTCTTAAAGTGGTCACTTCAGGGAACTCTTATCAGAGTAAGGCTCTTCACTTAACCTTTTATAACAGAAACACAGTGGAAAATCTATCAGTAGGAGTTCCCACTTTAAAGTCAAATAAAATAAAAAATATATATACCACCTCTCTGTAGATTTCTCCCTTAAGTGTAACGGCAGTGTGGAGCCTGCTTTTTGGCTAGGTTACCTTTGCTCAGAAAACTATAACTAGGAACACATTAGTGCTCTCAAATTTAAAGAGATTTTCATCATCTCTTCTTTTTAAACTTCTTTTTTTTTTTGCGGCAAGATATTGCTATTCTTTACATCAGTTTCAGTAACTTTGATGTAGTAAGTTAAAAGAGGTCACATCTGACTTTGAATGATTCTGCAAATGATCCTTGAAATATTTTTTGTCATTGCCATTTACCACTTCCAACCAAGGATTGAACTACATGCTGCGTTTGCTGAGCTTTTATTACTAGTGTTATTAGCCCTGCTCCCCTGCTGGGTATCAGGATCATGTATCTAACTTCTCTTCCTACAGTAGTTTTCCTGTTAACTAAGCATGATCCTGTTTGTCCCTAAAGAGTCCTATTACACATAGAATGTTTTCTTGGTTTCATATAGAATGAAAAAATGGGTGTTGGGGGCATCCTAAATTTTATCTGAAATTGTCCCTTCAGTGGAGAATGTTGCTGTGCAAAAGTGATATTGCATTATCTAAGTGCACATTGAATATATTTCTCTCTGTCCCAACACTCATTTACTCACCAAAACCATTTTTGATGCTTTCTGTAATTCATATTCTACAGTATCAAAAATACATCAAATGTGCTTATAATTATCTATTTTAGTGATGAGCTATGTCCTTTAAAACTAACTTTGATACCACCTGAAAAATTGTTTCCCAGTTGCACACAGTAATGTTTATAGTCTGGGTACCTCCTGGGCTTTCTATGCTGTATTGAGTTTCATTTTATTGTGTCAGATTTACTGAAACAGATAATTACTTTCCTGGAGGCATAATTATGTTCTCTAAAGACTTAATAAATGTTCATAAAAATGTCAAATGTCAAATGAACTTAAAGCTGAAAAACTTTAAGGTAGGTATGGAGTGTTAGCAAGTACTTTTAAACATGATGCAGCCTGGCCCTATGAGCCTGGATAAATCAAGGGATATGTCTGAGTGGGGAGAGACTTCCCCATAAGTTAGTCACAGAGAACACAAAGCTCTCTTGGATGAAAAAAGTTTATTGAATATTTCTGTGGTGTTACGTTTAGCCAGATAAACATAGCATCAAGTGAGTTCATAGGATAAAATTTATATGCAATAATTGAAAAAAAAATTGCATCTTTTTTTGTTTGCAATCATGAAGGACATAGCTACAATTTCCACAAGTAATTTGCTTCTCTTTGAAAAGGACTTTTTTTCCTCCCTTTCTGTTTGAAAGTAAATAATCTTTTAGACTATTTTAAAATCTTTAAGAGCTGACAGATTTTCCTTTTCACACAGATCCTGAAGATCTCGAGTTCTTCCAGTGAACTCACGGTAATAGGATTTCCCAATGAAGTGTGTTCTAAATAAGAGTTTTGTTCTTTCTAGTTCTTACCTGGACAGTCAGAAGCCAAACTACAAATAACCATCCCTGATATTATAAAGCCTATAAAATGATTTGCCTCCCCCCACTTACAGAAACAAACACAAAAACAAACATCCCCATCCTCAAATATTCCTAGTTTCCTGCTTCAAGTCAAGCAAATTATTCTTAACAGGAGCCTTTATGCTTTAGCGTGGTGCCCCTGCTTCTGTGGATGGTTACCTTTATATAGTTTTTTTTTTGCATAACTGGAACACACATTTTTTTGTCAACACAAAAAGAATTGTGAAGCTGTCCAAAGATTTGGCTCTGATTTTCAGAGGAAGTTATGAAAATGAATGTGTCATTGTTTTTCTCAAAATAGACCCTTTGTTTATGCACTATTTTTTTCAGTCACAATAACCACTTGAGTAACCTAAATAATAAAAACACTGGATCATATTATTCAGCTACCTAGAGTCATAGCCATCAAACTTGAAACTGCCATGCAGGTTAGCCAGGCTTATAGTTATTTCATCTCACTAGAGAAATCCAGCAAGCCTAACCCTTTCACACTGCCGTTTAATCAATACGAGATATAATCGTTAATAATGGGCAAAATGTGAAATATCAGAGTAGCAGAAGTATCTATCTAGATACTTTTGGCTAAAAAATATGCAAGATATACATTTTTTTTTTGCAGCATTGACTTTTTCCAAATCTAAATAGAGATAGGTGTGAACCAAAAATGCAGACTCAAACATCTTTGACTAGTGGAACATCTGAATTTTTATCAGATATTAAGTTTTTGACAGGTGCAAATTTAAATCAAAGTCATCCAATATTATTTGAAAACCTGGTCTTTTGTGTCTCAGCCCTTACTTCTACCATACAATGCTCCTTCATTCTTATATTTCAGCTTATTTTTGAGAATGTTCTGCTGAACTGAGAATCTCCAATGGTGTAACTTAATGATTTTATCTGTCAACCATCAGTATATATTCTTAAGCAAATATTTCAATAACTGATCTATTTATTTTGCAGAAGCTGTCAAGAATTGAAGCACTGATCCTAGCTCTATTTTGGCATTAAGCTGATTAAATCATTTTCTAAACAAATGTCTCTGTTCTACACCATTCTTTTAATACAAATTCCATATATGATTTGGACTGAATGAGGAAATAAAATAGATAAATAAATAAATAAATAAATAAGCCCAAGAAAAAATTACTTTCATGAATTGATGATGTTTTCAAAAGAAATGCCTGGACAAAGATTCTCCTTCCTTCCTGCCTAACTCTGCTTATCAGCTTTCCCCATAGCGTTGTGAGCAGTTTATCATTATTTTCAGGTGACGGCGAGTCAGTGCTCTTGCTATATCCAAAGTACTCACAGCGCAGGATGCCCTAATAAGGTAACCCTCTTTAGTGATCCTCCTTGGCTTTTGAAACACCCATCATTCAGTTGGTGTTTGCAAAGGGCCAGCGTAACCACGAACTTCACAATAACATGTTTTTGAACCACGATGGAACAACTGCAGTAATTGCCAAAGTTCTCTATTCATACCAGCGCAGTGAAAGATGTTCTGCCATCCTCCCCATGTTTTGTTCACAGTGCACTCTACAGTAATGATACCCTAAATCTTGTATCTTATGTGTATAGAAATACGTTGCCAGTATTTTGAGAACTAACAAGGTGCAATTTACACCATCCCTTACCCTTGTACCAGGCAGTTGTGTTGTAGCTAAAGATTTGAGGAAGATTCACTGAAGCGGTGGGAGATGGAGCTTAGGTTTGGAAGAGGGGACCTGCCTAGTCTGCTCCTTATGGTAAGCCACTTTAGACAACAGTTAACGCACATGTACGTTTTTTCTGATTTGTTAGATAAATTCATAGTAGATACAGACATGCCTTTACCGTGCTTTGTTATTTACAGTCAAATGTTAAAATGAATATTATAAAAAAATCCCTCAAGCTCTTACAAAAAAAAAAAAAAAAAAAAAGCAAAATTAGGGAGTCTGCAGTTACATAGTTATTTACCAGCATAAAAATTTCCCCAAAGCTTATGTAAGTAAAAATGGAATGAACACTCAGTGTTGATCACTGAGACAGCATTATGTATTTCTCCTAAACCACAGACAAATATGGATGGAAAAGGGTCAGTGCGTTTTTATTCGTAGTTGTTATTTGGACAGATGGTCAGCCACTGCAGTTGTTGAAACTTTTTTTCTAATTTAAATTTAATGAACTGCAAGAGATCCAACAAAATGACTTTATTTTTTAAATATTTCCTGGGGGAAATAAAAGCTATCACTCTCTTGCCTCCCTCTTTCTCCAAGCACCATCTCTGTCTCACTGTGCAGCTGCTGCTTAGAAAATTAACAAATGTAGCTCTTACCTATGTGAAGCTCTCTCTGTGATGTTTTTTTCCTAAGAAAAACATGTAATTGCATATGAAATTCCATCACTATTTGTGAAACAAAAACACCCACAATCCATCTGGGAACAGAGTTCTTTTATGTAAGTAGTTTAGACACAGTTTTGTCCTAGGTGAAATCCAGGGAAAAGTATCTCCCAGGTTTCAAAATGCACTTACAGCTTGCTGTAAAGTGTATTATCTTGATTTAGCAAAATTAACTCTTTAAAAGTAGCATATTTCTCTAGAATTTTTCATTTGCTTATAGAGATGCAGTCCCCTAGCCAGAACAGTTAACTCAAAGGCTATTCCCAGAACTATGCTGACATCACTGCTGATGTAATCGCAGATGCTTTTAACAAATAAAGTCTCACAGTCATAAACAAGTAATTCTTGTTGGCTGGGATGCAGGAAGAAAACAGTATTTATTGGAATGGAAATAAAAACTGGAAAAAGAAAGCAATGTTTCTAAGAGGGTGGTACAAACAGTGAAGAAAAAAATAAACACTAAAAACAAGTGACTACAGCACTACAGAAAAATATGGATGCAATACAAACATCTCAGTCTTGTCTCAGTTAAGCCCTATTATAAATAAACACAAGTAACATCACCCTCATAGTCAGCATTTTTGCTTATAATATAATACTGTTTTACCAGCTAGAAGTGAAAAATCAGTTAGCTGTGACTCAAAATCCTCTTCTTTCTGGGACAGCTGCAGTTGGCTTTGCTTTCCGTGTTAGTTCCATTTTAATTGAGTAGGACTGTTATCAGTGAAAAGCAGCAGAAATAGCTGTGACTGGTTTCACCATTTGGGCTAAGCAGCTCTGCACAGATGTGGAGTACATGGAGCACTCTCGTCTAGATGTGCAATTGCAAGTGAACATGTATGACTATTAACAGAGCTACGGGTAACACCATTCTATCTGTTTGAAGCAAAGAACTGGAACTGTAGAGATGAGAGTATGCCAGCTTTGAGGAAAAGTTTATGCAAAGTAAAACTTCTCTTCATTTCTCTTCATTTCTTCCTTTATTGACATTGAAAGTAAAGAACAAGATCAAAGAAACAATAGCTTTTTGAGTATAAGGCCTCTATCTATTAATTTGCTGAAGTGATGGAAGCAGCTGTTCCCAGGGCCACAGGCCGAGTTAGTTGATGTTCAAGGAAAAATCCTGAATATGTCCCCAGAGAAGCTTCTTTTATTCTTTTAAAAATAACAACAGATGAAGAGTACACAGGAACAGCCAGCCAACCTAAAAGCCTATGTCCACCACACAGGAACAGAAACTGCTGCTAAGAGCTCATAAGCTCAGTTTGTTGGCACTGCTGCAGACTGGGTGAATAAAATCGAATTAGGTAACAGAGCCTTTTGGGCATGACAATACAGGGGTGGAGGCAGGCACTCTGCGGTACCTCTGTGTGTCACCGTGAGATGAACAGGCTAAGAGGAGAGATCAGAAAAGGGTAGAATTACTTTTACTTGCCTCATGTTTTCACAGGGAGACTTATTACCCAAATGTAATACTACATGTATGGGAAATAGCCTTGAGAGGAACAAAGATTTGTTTGGGATTTCACACACATTGATATGAAAGTCTGTGAATGACTCTTAATCAAGAGGTGATGATTAAATATGATTTGCATAGAAAAACATAAACCTTTGCAAAGCCTAAGCAGAACAAAAGAGTGAATATGATGGCTCCTTCTTTAAAAGGAGAAAGGTGCTGTGCTGGTAGGTAGAGTGAGTATCTTCTCACAGCAAGCAGTATTTCTGTCTCAAGCAGACTATGACATGAGGCTGATTGAAACCAGAAACATGTACAGTCCTTCTCCCTTTCAAACTTCTGAGAGCTGAGGAATTTTTGGCTCTGCTCTGAAAATTGAATAAAGCAACGTAGAAGAAATTATTTAAGGGTCTCTTCCAGTTTAATAAACGATGAAGTATAGTTGCAAGAATTACACCACTGGGGATATGTTTTAATTATTTGCCATTAAAGTGAGATGAACAAGTAGCTTTTTTTAGCTACTGTGAGACTAAGTTGTAAGTACAAAACTTGGTGTGTTCACCAAACAAAAAACAGATGTTTGCATAGACTGCGACCAGAGTCTTCCCATCTTTCTCATCAGGACTATAGTTGCTTTGCTGAGGCTCAGAAGTCTACAATACAGAGATTCAGTTATGCCAGCTTGCTCTTAATGATTATGGATAGAATCTCTGATTCTGAACCAATTCCATTTCTCCAAACACTGCTTTCAAAGACATAAATTTTCTGCAGTGTAGGTGGCTGAATAGTATTACTCTGATTGCTTGCAAGTGGGACTCTGTAGCAGTTATTTCAGCTTAGTGAAAACCTCCCCAAATTCAAAAAAAAAAAAAAAAACAAGTAGTAAATCAAAGGCCATTTCAAGGCATCCTTCACTGGAATATGTCATAGAGTAAGAGAGTAGACTCCATAATACTGCGCCATTTTTGGTATTTGCTTGGTATGGAGGGAACCCAGATGTAAGGCTCTAGAAACCAGTAAACTTGGTCTGTGTTTCTACAATCCATTTTAAGCATAAAATCTAACAAACAAACTGCAATACCAACTTCTACAACCAATTGTTATCCCCACAAAATTATGCTCCTCCCTAATTTCAGCTTTCCAAATTAAGAAGCAGAGGCATCTGCCAAGACAGAACACAAAAAATATCCAGAGCTCAAAATGCAGGTTTTTTTTAAACCTGAAGCTCTGATTGTGTGCATAAAAAGAAGTCTTTGTACTGTTTTATTTACAATATGTAAGATGTGCTCCTAACCAAAGGAATATGAAAAATTATATTAACTGTGTCTTATTTGACAGTCACTTGCTTTTTTGGACAAGGAACTGACATTTTACATATAGCTATCCTTTATTTTTACCTCTTTGAGGCTGTCTGCACTCCCCCCTCAAAAAAAACCCCACACTGTAAATATATAACAAAACATCTCTACAAGACCCTGACCTGAAATGTAACTCCACTCACTACAGCTTACATAAGTCTTTCATTAGTGAACCAGAATGCACAAAAATGCCTTAAATCTTTACTCAGACACAATGAAAAAGGACTTTTTGAACGAATCCTTCAAGTGTCTTTAAATGGAGTAGACATGCCAATTAACATGCCATTTTGATACTTTGGAAACTCTGGGCAAGGACTGAAATAGTACAGTCATGTTCACAGCAAAAATTTTCCTAGCTCTTCCCAATAATTTCCCAGTTTCCTAGTATAGGCTCCTATAGCATATTTTGCTAATCAATCTGGTACAATATGAAGAAACAGAGCATTACAAATTTGGGTTATGTCTATACTGTTATTTTTACAAGTGTGCACTGCACAGCTCTCAGGACTGAATTTACTGATTTTCCATCTGATTTGTTCTTGAAGGACACTAGAAGATGTAATAAAAAGCCTAACTGGAATGAAAATAGTCCCTGGAACCATTTGACCTTTACAGATTTTGAAGGCAGCCTGGTTATAGGTAATAAAGAATAATCCTACTAAAAAGAAGCAACATATTTCCAGCAAGTTGGTGGTACAGACAGCAGGTCCTTTTATGTTTCTTTAGAAGTTCCAGCCCTCTCATTTATGAACCTGTTCTGCCTTGCTAGAAACAAAATACCTAAAAGAAAGATAGTCCCTGCATCACAGGGCTGTAACATTTTACTCCTCCTGGGCTTTACTTTCCAGCTGCCCCAGCCCAAATCTTTCATCATCATCCTAAATTATCTCTGTCTTTTCACAGTCCCAAGAAGCAATCTTAACAAAAAAGCAAAAAGGCTTTCGACCTTGCCTGCGTATAAAGGTATGAAATGGCTTATCTTTCTCCACTTTCCTTTTTTTTCCCTCTCTCCTCAGAGACATCCACCTCCTTCAGAATTGTGACCCAAATGACAAGAAAGTTGTTACGTAACTCAAATCTGCATAGTCCCTTTTCGGATCAGTCTTTGACAGCACTGATCAATTACCATCCAATCTGTCACCCTTCACTTTCCACTCACTTATTCTTGAAACCACTTCAGTACCTGCTCTACAAGATCAATACCTGTTCAACCCTATGTCTTTTCCTTCTCTCACTTAAAAAGACCTCCTTAACACTATTACTTTTGACAGAAGAATGCAAAGAGTGTTCTTGATTGCTTATGGTCATGTACATGGGAAGTAATTTTGTCACTATGGATGCAACGTCTTCTGCCAGCTTCAGTACATGATATTTTGTAAAAAGTTATCACCCTCATTTTTACCAAATCTACTGTTTCTATATGCATAAATCTGGACTGTAACTCCACATAAACTTTTTACCATTAGTCAGAATACATTTGATTTGGTGTTCTGTAGACAGTGCTCACTCCTGTGCTCATTATCTGATCAGAGTAGAGGTGAGAGGTGAGGTCTTTTCTATTGTTACAAGAAATTCTACCAAAAAACCTCTACCATGGTTATAAATGAATAGGAAAAAAGAAATCCCGCAAGACAAGTCCTGCCTGCTTTCTTACCAAAACCAAACAAAAACTTAGGTTAAATTCGCACTTGCCCTCTTAAGTTAGTATTTTATCTGAGTAGATTATTTATTTGTTACGGTGTTTCTTTTTTTTCCAGTCATACTCTAATACATTTGTGCTGAGGGCTTAAGACATAACACCTGAACAAGATCTTAGTTAAATCTCAGCCAAAAAAATGTCATAGATAGAACAGCGAAGTCAAAAGCAGGAAAATCTATTTCCAGAAAGAAATATTAATTCCAATGAATGATAAAAAATAAAATCAATTTCACTTATGGAAGATAAGGAACTACAAGGGGAAAAAGATTACATATTACATCCAAATGCTTGGCTGCCCAAAGGAAATGTAGGCAATCTATAATAACAGAAATAAATTACAAAACTACAAGGACAGTCTAATTAATAAAAGTATTTCTGTGTATTGCATGATAAGAACTTGAGACATGAAAGATCAAAGAAAATAATTTTAATGGATATTGACTGAAATAATATTAAAACAGTGTTAAAAAGTACACATGCATTTGTGTGTACACCTGTGTATGCACTTACTTTTCCATCAGTTATGTTCATGTAGTACTGAATGGTAACAGAAGTTCTAAAAGCTTTTTTTTCAAGGTAGCATTAGCCCTAAAACAAAACAATTAATAGATTCCTTTGGCACTCCTTTTGTTTTCAGGATGTGGAATGCAAATTGCATTTTACACTAACTAAACCAACCAGTTAGTGTTTTATATAGAAATCTTTGATTGGGCAGGATGCATTATCCTGGAGTCAACCTTCTTTCACCAATATTTACTGTGTCTTTAATCTTGATGAAGCTTTGGACATTTTTTGAATTTTATGTTGATCTCTTTAGCTCATAAGATTATCAGTGGAGAAAGTATAAGAAATATCACAGCTAAATGCCAGCTAAGTACAGCTAGGAACATTGAAATCATCTAAAAATTGTGCTGAGCTAAAATGTAAACCAGACGTATGCTGAATGCTTAATAATAGGGCTAATCATATCTTGACTCCTGATGTGGAACAAAAACAAACCAGAGATTTTCTAATATAAACTAATGCATGGATACAATAAAGCCAATACAGCTGAATATATCATTATTCCTTTGCTAGCTTTAATGAAACGGAACAGGGAGAAAGGCAAAAGGTCAAAGTATCCCAATCATGGGTTAGTAAAACTGTCCTTCAATTTTTATGAACTAACATTAACATTATCTAAGAAAGGTCCTGGGCACTTCAGGTAGGAGCATCTCCACTATTCCCAGTAGCCTGTCTGAGAAGTCCTTGTAGTTGTAGGGAGATCAATAGGCACGGAACAAATAAAGTGAAAAAACAGCAAGCTACACGAAGTACAAAATGATCTCTGACAATCAAGTCGCACTGACAACTCACCTAAGCTTTTAATATATGTAGAGTGGACACATGAGATACAACTCAAGAAACTTCACACAATAAAAGAGAAAAACACACAAACATCAAAAACAAAACAAAACAAAACAACAAAAACCAACTTATATGGAAGCATTACCATTCAATC
Organism: Nothocercus julius; assembly: GCA_013398735.1. Lineage (NCBI taxonomy): Eukaryota > Metazoa > Chordata > Aves > Tinamiformes > Tinamidae > Nothocercus > Nothocercus julius. The sequence goes on along the minus strand of VZSV01000001.1, from coordinate 19,887,046 downwards.
GTAAACAAACAAAACAGAAGCAATTGCAGAGTATATAGAGTAAGAGCATCACTTAACCATTCCTATAAATAACTGATTAATGCAAACAATACAAACAATTCACATGACTATTGCTCGCAAACAAGACACGTCTCCAGCTTGTTTGCATGTTCTGAAAGGCTCTTAGGTCTCACGGAGGGGGCGCGGATGAGCGTGCCCCTGGAGCCTGCCCCTCAATAACCGCGACCCGGTGACTTCAGCTCCTTGCCCCGAGAAGGAAAGGAGGTGCAAGCACGACAGTGTAACATGGTCCTACATGAAACAGGGATCAGACGTCAGGGAAGCAGATGCAGAACTTGTTCCGTGATCAGGCCCTCTGTGTGCGCCAGCCTCACTTTGGTATGTATCATTAGTTTTATATATATATAAATAGCTATATATCCCGCTTCCTATGACTATATATTCTACTGTATAGTCCTTTAAATAGATATGAGAAGAATACTCTGATCAAATTCTGTGCAGGAGCGTTTACATAAGCTGGAAAACCCTTTCCAGAGTTTTAACGAAAGTCCAGAAGAGTTAACAGAATTCATTCTAAAGTTAAAAAAAATCAAGTTGTTCAGAATTGCAACATGGAAAAACAAACAAAAACATACAAACAAATAAAAAACTCCAAAAAAACTGCAATTTATGATATCAATGCAGTTACATTAATACTTTCTATTTTAGAAAAAATGCATCATAAAGACTTCTTGGCTCTGATAGCTCTTAATACGTATTCAAGTTTCTGGAACAACAAGCCATTGTTTGCATGAGATGCATTTATTTTTACTTTACACATATTATGCACAAATAGAGTATTAAGAGAACTTTAAACCTGAGCAGTCAAATGTTTGTAAGCAATTAAAGCCAGCGGCCCCGTGCGGCATTTTGTGCCGCTGCCGGGTGCGCTCCGCCATTTTGTGATGGTGGGATCGCGGCCTTCACCCGCCGCCCTGCCGTGCGGCCAGCCCTACCCTCTGCAGCCCGGCCACGGCCTCCCCAGTGCTGCTCTGGCCACTGTGGGGAAGGGGACGGACCTGGCGGCCATGCCCGGCTTGGCCCCACTGCGGCCCCCACTGGCACCGGCCTGGGGAGCTGCCAGCACCCCGGTCCCCAGCGGAGGGGAGACCTGGGCCTGCGCCATGGCAGCAGCCGAGGCTGTGCAGCAGGAGAAGCGCGTGCTGTGAGACATCGCAGCATGTCCTGGATCGAGGAGAGGGTCTGTCACACTGGGATGTCAGGCCCCAATCTGCCCCGAGCCCTTGTGAGATGCTGCAAAAGTCCTTTAAGTAAAACTTCACAACTGCCAGCTAAATAGGTATTGTCTGCTTTTATAGGCACCGGGACTGGATGCTCATTTAAAAGCATGCCGAGGGCTTTCCTCGGAGAAGCGGGCTCGCGTTCTGCTTTCAGCGGCAAACTCGGCGGGGTCGGGGAGCTCGCGCCCTCGCCAACGCGGGACGGCTGCTCCGAACACGACGGCTGCTCGCACTCGCACGGTAAGCGGGCCGAGGGCGGCGAGCCGAGGGTGGCCGGCGTGGCGAGCGCGTGTCCGCCCCATCCGGCTGGTAGAGCGGCCCCTTCAGGCAGGACCTTGTCTGTGGCAGGGGCTACCAAGAAATGTCCAGAAGCCGCCCTTCCTGTGGTAGCCCGGCTGCTCCGTGCGCGCTGCCAGGTGCGGGGCTGGCTGCGCTCCCGGGCACGCTGGGGCAGCCTGCGGGTCTCCTGCGGCGAGGGCACCAGCTGCTTAAAAGCAATAGCCGGCACGCTGCCTGCCTGCCCGAACTAGCTGCTGTCACTGCTAGACCAGAAAGCTGCTTTTTTAACTCTTGGTTATGCATCTATTCAGCAAATTCCAGGCCTTGTCACGGTTTTAGAATCAAAATCCTCAACTAGGTTCATGGAGTTAGGGCCTCGACCAGGTCACCCTCTCTCCGCCACAAATGAAACACCTAGAGTCCTATGTGCTCTGCCTCAACCCAAAGACTGAGAAACTCAGAAGGTGAAAATATTAGATTTTATCCCCTTCCTGTTTAAACATTTAATTGTGGTTTCCTAGAACTCTTAATCAGGAAGTTCTACACAAATTGGAAAAAGTGTTGAATAAAATACAAGGGCAGTAAACATACAGATAAATGACACATTGGAGGAACTTAAGGTAGGTTTTTCCCTGAGAGAAGCTAGACCTCACCATTTTTTTAGCATCTTTGAAGGCAGCATCAAGTGTATGAGAAAGAGAAACTCAACAGGTACAGCACACTTGAATTTCTAAAGCTTTTGATGAAATCTTTGTCTTAAAAATACAACAATCTTTCTTGGCATAAGAGAGAAAGTCCTCTTGCAGATTGATGTATGATAGATAGAAACGGATAGAAAATAAAAGGTAAGAATAAATTACCAGCTCTCATAATGAAGAGTGTTAGCTGCAGGCAGCTGGCCTGTTAGGCATAACTGACCTGGGAACAGTGCTGTGACTTTGTATCATAATTTGTAGTAAAATTACATGAAAGTGTTTCACTGAGCAGAGTGAGTGAATGAAAAAATGTCAGATGAAATTCAATGTCAATAAGTGCTAACTAATGCACATGAGAAACAAGCTTAACTCAAAATACACAGTGATGAACTCTGATTTGGAAATTGCCACTCAGGAAAAGACTGTTTTCATTGTAACCACTTATGCCAAAAAGTTATCTCAATGCCGAGCAGCATTCAAAACAGCAAATAGAATGCTTGAAATTTTAGGAAAGCATTAGGGAATAAAATAATAATGCTTTTCTGTAACACTCTGATTTATCTACATCTCCAATACTGCATGAAGCTCTGGTTCCACTTGAATTCAGATATGATATTGTAATAGTAGATAAGAATAGTAGCAAAATTAATGGCTTCTGTTTTAAATAGACTGGGACAGACTGACTTGAAAGAGATGATGAGGGTATCTGATGGAGTTATCCAAAATCAAGAATTTCAGAAGATTGTGGAAAAGATATAAACTGTTTTTTTTTTTTTTTTTCAAAATATTTTTTTTCCAACAAATAACAATGAGATGGCATTACATGACTTCATTGGGCTGAAATAGTTAGGAACTGCACAACCACAATGCTGTGGAATTTTAATGTCTAGCATATAAACAGATTTAAAAAGTGATGAACTAAATTCTTAAAACAAGAGCCCACCAAAGGCTATTAAGTATAAAAATAGTGATATACTTTCAGCTCGGAAGTTTCCTAAATTGGAGGATGTAGAAGCTGAAATTTGCTATCTAGAGAATTAATACTTTCTATGTGTCCTGTTCTACTAATTTTTCTCTAAATTGTTACTGACTGTTCAGGGCCTTGAAATTAGGTTAGGTAAAGTGTTAGTCCTCTTCAAGATGGTGCCTCAGTCTCTGCACTCCTGTGAGAGATATTCTAAGGAATCTCTGTCTCCTGAAAAATTTCAATTTTATACTCAATAGTAATTGTGGTAGGAAGCCGTGAATGTCTTTCCCACTTCTCTGGTGTTAGTCATCTTTTGTGTTATAATGAAATATGTATATTTTCTTGCCTTCTCCAGTCAGATGAATACATGTATCTTATGGAAAACTTTATCATCAATCATGGCTTTATCTAGGAAGCTGCAGAAATACTTTTCAGATCTGGCAAGAGAGAGATCTCTGTCAGGTGAGGTGATATGTTCTGACTAGTGGGATATTCTGCCATGTTTCTTAATCCTTTTGAAGCTATTTCAATTTTGATAAAATTCTTAAATACTTATTAAAGCAATAACTCTGGTAGTTTGTGCGTTCTTGTGGTACAGATCTCAGTTTCAGTTCTTTTATTTCAGAGCATACTTAGATATTTTAGTATGAAAAAAAAACAAAGTGAACATTAAATCTTTAAGCAAATTATCCAAATATTACAGAGGGATAAAACTTGCTTTAGTTCTTCCACTGCTAACATCCCTATCTCTGGCTTCTTGATGGAGGAGAACCTCATGTCTATACATCCTAGAGCCAAGTCATATTCCATGACATAACGCTGTCTTTTAAAATCTGATTATAGACTTCTATCTCCCCCTTCTCCCACAGGCAAATTTGGAAATTTTGACATAGTATGCCTGTGCTAAAAGGTGGAAGATTTGGATTTTCCTCTTTATTGGAGCTGAGAGATGTTTTGTGCCTGCCTATAGGCAGGCAGAGAAAAAAAAAAAAATGCAGCCAAAAATAGTTACATGACTTTGAAGATAAACTGGAAGAATCCATCTCTAACATTACCTGAGCCATATGGTGCAATAAAGAAGTAGCTTAGTAAAGCATTATTCTGCAATATAGTTGAAATACATAGGTTACTACCATTTTATGTGAACTAATAACCACTGAACCATCATAGACAACATTTTACTTAAACCTATTATATATGTTGAGTTGTTCCACACTGTGTAACAACATAAAGTATTAATTTCTACTTCATTTGGCAGCAGTGCACATTTAATCAGTGTATTTATGTGTATGTTGGTTGTGTATCTTTTGCCCTAAGCTTTCGGTATCTTCTATGCTTGGGTAAGTGTGATAGCCTTTGCTCATAGAGAAACTCTGTTTTGGTCACTTCCATTCTGCGTGTTCCATAAACAGATTTAGTTTCCAGACAAAAAATTACCCCAATTACCCCAAAATTACCCCAATAAAAATCAATCAAAATATCAGTGCTGTTAATGAACTCATGTACTATAATAGATTGACATTCCTCTCCAGAAAAGCACATAAGCATGTGCCTAATTTTACACATACAACCTTTTTTCTTTTTTTTTTCAGTTTAGAATTCAATACAATTTTCAGTATGCAATTTCACACTTTCCAAAGGATTTTACCTGTATTTTAACAAGGCTCATATACTTGTATCGTTTATCAAATTCATAGGTATTTTTTAATGTCAAATTTGTTTAATTGGTAGAATTGAACCTATCTAGTCATGAATTCAACTCTGCTGTAATTTCAAAGTATAGTCTCCAGTAGCATATGTTTTGGGCTTCTGGCTGATGTTACATTTCCTATGAACTCATTTTCCCTACATCCCTTATATTCATGCTGAGGCCTTGCAGGCCTTCTTGACTTGTTTATGAAAAATTCTCAGTGGTAGTGGGAGCTGTGCAGTGAAGAGAGATTTATATTTTCCAAATGTAAAGGAGAATAATATGTCAGACAGGCAAAGACTGAGCTAATGTGTAATACCTTGCAGAATTTGGACTGTGGACTTAAGCACTCTTCCTAATAAGAATTACCTGTATTATCTAGTTTGTACAGTGCCTAGCTTTGTGTAAGCATGATACACACATATGCACATATATCAGATTTTAGAAGATGCACTGACCCTAAATTGAAATAGGAGGAAGAGCGAATGAAAGCAAGGAGAAAGCTTTGTCATTTTAGCCACAGAAGTATATTAAAATCAGGTATGTTGGTGCTGGGAACAGAAGAGGGATTTGCCTGAAGGTCTGGATAGGAGGTGAAAGGATGACTATGTAAAGGGATGAAAAAGAAGTTGCTGTAAAGGAAAAAGATATTGGGGGGATTATGACCAAAACAAACATCCAGACAAAACTTTAGACAATGATTAAAGCTTCCATCATCTATTATACTATCTATAGGCATCAGAATGTCACAGACTATAGTAAAGACTACTCTGGCATGTGGCTATGTTAAAATGGTTGTTGACTTTAGAGCCAGAGTGAAATCAGTATTCTTTATACCCTTTTTATTAGAATTCAAAGTTTCTGCAACAATGAAAAATGCTATTGAAAAAGAATTAAATTTAATAATCAGACTATTAAACAGGGATATTTGCTGCACATTATACAGAGACAAATTAAAAAGATGACAAGAGTTTCCAGAAAACATCTGTTAAACAATGTCAAATTGATGATAAGGAAAATTGAGTTTCTTTTGCGGTTGAGTTTAATCCAGCTGTATCCAGCTATAAAAGAGCCATCAAAGACAACTATTCATTTGTTGTTAATTCAGAAATGTTACCGCTAGGAATCCTTAACACACAAGACACAACTTTCCACCAACTTTTTGTTATTCTGAATTGATGGAAACATGGAGTGATGATTGGTTTTGACTCCTGCTTCTAGGTGTTAGAGGTACGTGTTTAGTCTCTGCCACTGAAAGGAAAAGATACAGAGCAAGGGAAATATACTTTGTATTAAAAATAACAATTGTTATGAGAAAGTGCAAATGGTTTGTTTTACCAAGTCTTTGAAGAGTGATAATTTAAAGGTGATTTAAGTGAGATTTTATATTAATGAGCTAGTATGTTTTTCACCTTGACCTATTTTCCTATGTAGGAAATAGAAGAATTTCAGTTGATGTCACTAAATTTTCAACCCTTAGAATACTCTTTAAATTAGACTTTTTAAGTAAGAGAATAGCTTTAATTCCTAGAAACAACTGCTGTGGATGTTGTGCATCAGTGTACAGCAGTGGCAACAAGTCTGTAGAGTGAAAGTTGGTATTGCGTCTTAGTGTCTGTAACATTGAAAGCTCTACTTTGGACCAGTGCGTCTTGGGGTCTCCTTAGCAGTTTAATGAATCTTAAAACTAAACTACTAATGTAAATACACCCATATTACTAGTGTATGATAAATTAAATGCTATTAGATCATGCTGATTCTCACTTTTCCCTATAGATAGATGCACTGGTTTTAAAGACAGTATCAGGGTAAGTTGAGCCAGTTTTTTTCCAAGGACCTTACTGTGTAGTTCTAAATGTTATAGTATTTCATTGTGAAGACTTTTTTTTTTTTTTTCATTGTCTTACAATCAATTCCTTGTCTTTCTTCCCTTATTGTGAGATGTCTTTTCTTCATTAACTTGTTTAAAATCTTAAGAATTCTGGATAAGTAACTCCTCTGATGCATCTATTGAATTTATTCCTTTGTGGAGCAGAGAAAACAACTCTGAAATGACTGCAGTTTCTTGCAGTAGAATTGGCTTAACAGGGCTTGGTTTAAATTAATCTTTGAAGGAAATATTTTTTTAGGAACCAGCTCTTGCTTTATTTATCAGTTGTTAGGATAAATACATTTTAAATTAACTTTTGATGACTAATTCTATATCTGTATTGGATATTACTGCCTCTTTTTATACTAAAATAACACGTCTTTTCCATTCCTCATTCTATCTCAAATAGATATATGTAACACTGATAGAAAAAGCAAAATCTAGAAATTGAAATAAATACATGACAGTTAAGGAAATAATGACACATAGTTAATGTCATTGCTACACCCTGACAATCGCTTGCTTTGACCTACTGGTTGTGCTCCTGGGGTGGCAGGACATACTGAGGGCTTGTGTTCAGCACTCTGAATACCAAGACCTGTCATCCTGTCCTGCTGCAGGGGGTTCTTCCTTCCCAGGTGCAAGACTTTGTATTCATCTTCTTTCTTTCTTCTTCTTGTACGTGTTTTTGATTACATCTTCATGCAGTATAAATACAAACTATTTGCATTGTTTCCTAAAAAAAAAAAAAAAAAAACATAAACTGAAACTTAAAACCTCATATTCTGCAAAAAATAATTATATTTAAAAAGTGGTCATTTAAATAATAATCCTGAGACAAGAATTATACTCTCATATCACACAAAAGAAATCTAGTTTAATGATTTTCATTTCCATAATACAAATTGCCTTATGGAAAGTAAACAAATCAAAATGGAAACAGCAGCTGTAGCTCAAAATTACCATTGAATACCCAAAAAATCACTGAAAATAGTAATTATGACTGCAAGTCCATTGGCAGAGCTCAGAAATCCTCTTGCAATGCTAATATCATTATCAAATGCAATGAGAATTAGTTACCACAAACAAGATTATCATGACTGCAAATTTTTAAGAACTTTTTTTGTAATTTCTTCCTTAATGAAATGGATACACCCTAAATTTTGCATTCTATAACACTAAAATTAATGTTTTTTTTAAAAAAACAATGTTTTGACAATAGCAAATCATGTTACATTTTCAAGGAACTTCAGAGAACTTAATGGTCTTTTCCACTGGCCTGACATAGTACAGTGAGTTCAGTACCACTTGGAGCTAACAAGTAAGTTAGCTCCATCAATTAAGCTGTGGCAGAAGTCTGGCTTTTCTACTCATTGGAGTTGACTGTATCATGGATTTGGTCTTCCAAAGTAATTTTGCCATTGCTAGTCCATGTCATATGCAAAAGAATAGAGGATTTGGACCTAGAATAGAAAATCCTGGTGATCATAATCCCTGGACGGAGGCCAGCAATACTTTAGATTTGTTCTCATCAGAATAAAAGTCAATTCCCTTACTTTAAACTCTGCTTAATCCTCCATAATTTCTCCCTCCCTTTTGTAAGTTCATTTACATGCACCATTTAATGTTTATTTACAACAATGCAACATTTATGTTTTAAATGTTTCCAAAAGCAGAACTCAAGCAGTCAAAAGAAAAGAATGTGCAACAAACAGTAAAGTGATATTGCAAACTGCATAAATTAAGCCTTCTCAAATGACTTTTTATCACTATTTCTATGCACTGTGTACAGTGGAAATGAGTTTCTTTTCAGCTGATCTTCTAACCATAGCACTGCACAAGTTTTGTTCCATAATTCAGTGAAATCTCTTGAGACAGCTGTAATATAACTTCTACTTACATAGTTTGGTGATAGGGCAAATACATAATCCATTGTGGTTATTTGGTCAAAAAACAAAGCAGTCACAGGAATAGAACGTCCTGTTATAAGAAGACAGAAAAAAGTACTATCATAGTAAGATTTTCCTTAAGTTACTTGTCTAGAAAACTATACAGCCCTCTTCATAATGATGGAACAGTTCCTCAGTGCATATGAGCATCAACAACCTCATAAATCTATTTGTGAGACAATTCTTAGGTTATCTCCATAAATTTTTTAATATAATTTCATTACAGTTCTCTTCTATTTCATTTTCATCCTAGCACGGTGACATTATGTCCACAAATGCGTTGTTTTTGCGAGAAGGATCTGGCAGCCCTAGAAATTCTTCCTGCTATAGCTGTTCAATAAAAAAGTTGTTTCACATCTCTTTCATAGCTTGGGGATTTATTTGTTGCTACTTGCTATAGAAATAAGCAGCAGCAGTCCTGCTACATCTAAGATCTATCGTTCCTTTGCTTCTGTTTCCACAGAGGAACCTATAGATTTATATACCATTTGGTACATCTAGTTAGTACTGTCAATACTTATTGTGGGACATGTTTCTGGGACTTACTACTGCTTGAATTTCCCTGCAGTAACTCAATGTCTTGATCAGAATAAATTTATCTTGCAGAATACTCTATTTCCAAACCAAGAAAACTCTTTTTTTTTCATATCATTAAGATGAGGCGCATATACCACATATAATTTGTACTGTATGTGCTTTGAGGAGACTGTGTGGAGAATCTAAGCAAGATTACTTTAGTAAGAGAATAACCACTCCATGAAAGTGTGACAGGAAGAACTTTAAACTACTTCTTGTAGAAACAGTAGTGAAACTGAGAACAGTGTTCGGTTTTTACTGACTAGTTCAAAACAGGAATGCCAGTCCTAAAAGTGTGTCGTGCTGAAAACATCCCCTCTGGAATGAATCTAATTTACTCTGCTCCCCAAAGAATTACATACAATATTATTTTGTTTCATTTCTGAGGTTCCCTGGCAAGGTATGCATCCACTTAAAAATAAAATAACTCCTTTCCCTGTTTTTTAGCCTTGCAAATACATCTGAAAGTATTTAGCCAGTGAATAGGAGGCCAGATAGCAAATAAGTAGATTGCAGTATGGGTAGTACTCCCTTTATCCACTAACACTTGTTATTTGTGTAATAAAATATTATTTGATATCAGTGAAGATTACAATTACCTACACAAAGTCAAGTTTCATGATTACTTTGCAAACTGGGAAACAGAGCAATATTTATGACAACTATTGTTCAGGAAAAAAAAAAAAAAAGCCACTATTAAATATCCATCACCTTTGGACTGCTTACCATGACAAATTTTAATCAGGTTATTTTTTTAGAGTTCAGCTAGTCTGAGTAAAAATAATAATAATAAAGAAGCTGAAAATAATGCAGCTCTATCAGGTAGAGATGCATTTTATCTTTTTGGGAGGACTTTTTTTTCTCTGATGTCATCAATCTTTTCTTGGCCTCTCATTTTTGATGCTGAGGGTTATATGGTAACTAACAACAGACTATAGTACACTTAACGAAATGATAATCCCATGACCTTTAGCAACATTAAATTTTCTTTTATAGTTACAGAGGTGAAAGGAATAAAAGCTGTAACCTCCTGATATATGCTAAGAAAATGCGTTTTAACTTGTCCAGTGTATTTATATATTTAGATTTTAAAAACAACAATATTTGAAGATAATAATTAAAATACATTAATGAGAAAACAACAGTGACATTTTTGAGACATTGGGATATGAATAGTATAAATTGAAGTACATCTGTTAGTGTGAAAAAGTATGTTTAATGAAAAGCAGAAACAGATCTAGCTTTAATTTAAGCTAGAAATGGTCGTCTTTTTGCTTTCAGTGGGTGTTGTATTAGACCTGTGTGACCTATTTAGACCTCATTTATTTTTTCCTGCCTAATGCTGATAAACCTTGTTCCTAGCCACCTGTGATTTTAACTGGAAGAACATACTGTGTAAAATAATAGAATGAAACAGGTCTACAGAAGTGAATTTTGTAAGGGGCAAAAAACCTAGTTTTTCTGAGCAGTGTTCTGATATGAAACTGAAATGCAAGGGAAAGGTAAAAGGTATGGAGAAAGCCTTCATTTCAGGAATAATGAAGGCATAAACAATGATAGAGAAAGGAAAGATATAAAAAATATTAAATAAACCTTTGCTGTGTCCCTAACAAAAATAGCATTAATAAATTATATAAATATTGTTTTTCATGTAATTCTTTTTTTAATAAATGTAATTATAGCATACCAGGTAAACTAAACTCCTGCATTTTTTTCTAAATTTTCCCACTTTATCTGACAATTGCTCTGTTGTTAGTTGATAATATTCATCTCAGAAATATGATCATTAATTATCTTGGCATCCTGAAGAAAAGGTTACATTTTATTTCATGTGACCTCTAAGGTGGAAAACCAGAGGAAGAGATTAGTTTTTAATAATTCTGATCCACTGATCTAGATTTACCGTGTTGAATGAGCAAGCTTTCCTCCTTCAGTAAATTCTGGTGTGATACAAACAAGGCGGCCGTTTGCAATTCAGGGTTGGTGTAAATAGCATACAATTACAGAACTCATTTTCCCTCAATAGGATTAGCAGTAAGTGAAAAGTGGGAGGTATTTAGGCTGATGAACTTTAAATTTTAATTGCCTCTGTTATCAGATTCTAGATGCTTCCTCTGCAGTCAGTGGAGAAAGATAATCTCCTTCAGAATACACGTATGTTAGGCGTCTTCTTCTATGGAGAGGTATAGGTATGTAGATGCAGATGTCTGTAGGGTTCCCAACTTTAGGAATTTTGAATATCTCCACAAATATTTCTGTTATGGAACTTGCCTGTCCTCTCTTCAGTTTGTTAGGTCTTCCTGATCATAGAAAATTAAGATTCTAGTGGGTCAGGTTTCCTGAGACTCTCTTCTCCCAGAACCTCTGAGACCTTCATGACAAAGCATTGAAGCTGTTGGTTTAGGAGGCTTCTATCTTGTTCTTTTGGGAGTGGAAAAATATCAGAAAGCAGCTTTTTGCTAAGTAACTTCAATTTCAAAACTCAGGATCCACAAGCTTTTGGGAATGCTGGAAGAGCATGTAGTACGGTAAAAAGCAGCTTTGTGTTTAGCTTCTTTTCCAGATAAAGATACAAAGGTGATCGGAAAGCTTTTAGTTTTTGAGAGGGAACTAGTGCAATTGCCAAATGCTGATATTTTTCTGCTGATGGAGATATAATGATGGAGATAGCAGAATGCTAGCAGAGCAGTGGTATGCATAAATCAATAATATATTTATCCATGTTAGTGACTTCTATTTTCTTTAATAAAAAGCATACACCAGGGTGCCTGAAAATCTACTCTGAGACAGGTTCATCTTAGGTGAACTCGACATTTTATATTAATTATTGCCTATTGCACACAAAGATACACAAAATTAGAAAGCTACGGCTATTTTATGAGGAGATTTATTCTGCAGAAGAAGATTCTGCAATTAAAAAAGAAAAGAAAGAAAGAAAAATCCATTAAGGTTATTTTTAAGTGTCCTGGCTGCTGTATTTATAAAATAAATGGAAAAGCAGAAGCTCTTTCCCTGTCAAGCCCATTTTCTTAAATTTTACAATTTGAAAAAAAAAAAAAGAGAGCAAAAAATTTCATCTCTATTGCCAGAATTATTTATTGAATTGTTTGTGATATTTGGTCTTTTCTGTTTGTTTTTAATCTTCAGAGTGGTCATATTTAATGTGTCATCTGGTGGATCTGATTTCTTGAAGTATAAAGGGTTTGCAGTGGCCTCTCTGCTTATTGATAAAGGCACAGGCTTCAGATCTGTTGCACCTCCAGCAACACAAAAGATAAACATATCTACTGCTAACATACCAAAAAGTTTCAGATTCCTTTTCATTTATTATTCCTGCGTGAATCTCCAAAGTTTTTTTTTAATGTAAAGTTGAACCAGTTTAAGAAATATGGTTGGCCAGCTTCTGCAGATACAGAAATTATTCTGCTCACTTGTAACAGCACTGCAAACATTGCTGGTAAAGATGCCAGAAATATTATGTCAGCACACCAGTCAAATTAAAGAAAAGTTCCACTTCCAAAGCAAGATATTCATAGTTCCAGGAACTTCAAAACATGCGTGCTGCACCACAGAATAATTCTCCTTCTTTCAGACTGGTGAAAGCGTACTGCCTAGGCACAGGTCTCACTGTGCCTAGCTCTTCTGAAAAGTGGACTTCCATGGTAGTATTTTCTTAAAGAAAAGGACAGCAGTCTCAGTATTGATGATAATGAAGAAAAGGATTTCCTTTAGGTAAGGAAGAGGAAAGAAAATACAAATTTCATTGTGGGGGGCTTGATTCCCCCATTGTCTCATCTTGTCTTGTCTTGTCTGGGTGAAGTGGGGGGCTGCCGTTCCAAGTCGGTAGCTTTTTCAGACTGTCTTTGCCCAGTGTAAATGACTACAGTGCACTGTAGATTTTGTTTTTCACTTCTGAACAATAACAAAAAATCATTGATTCCTGTTATCTGGCAATTAGATATTGCCGCAGTCAGAAGTTTGGTTGCCATGGCTACCAGTTACCTACTACTGATGTCCTTTTCCGAAGATAGCCTTAGAAAATAAACAGAGCTCGTCAAATATTTGGTAATTTTGGGAATACATTCTAAATAACACAGAAAGCTTCATTATTAAAGGTTTTCCTTCTTTCTTTCTTTCTTTCTTTTTTTTTTTTTTTTTTCCCCAACTTCAGCAGAATGTGCAATCCAAAAATACTGGTGTCAAGTGGTTACTTAAAACATGGAAATAAACCTGACCTGGCAGGCCGAGTTTCAGGAACTGAGCGGTGTTTAATCTCGCGGCTCGCAGAGTCCAGCAGCGTGATGGGCAGGGAGCTGGGGCCTGCATGAGCAGGTTCAGGGATGAGTAACCGAGACAAGTGGTTGCGGCCCTAGGTCAGCGCAGTCTGCCCAGGAGCCGTGTGAAGGAGGGAGGAGGCCGCGGCAGAGCAGTGGCTCTGGTCTCAGTGACCTTGATGACCGTGACGTGAGCAGCGGCGCTGGCAGCCACCGCTCCAGCCCTCTGTGTGGGCCTGGCAGCCTTGCTAGAGTGGGTCCTCCAGCCCTAACTTCTCACGAGCAGCATCCCATAACCAGAGAACAAAATTCTTTAGTGTATTCTAGGCTCTGCAAGCCCTAGAACAATAATGTGGCTGAAAACTGTCACTTCCAAGCTGATGGACTAATCCCTTCTCTTGCGCTCATTTTGTATGCTTTTACACAGAACATGTTGACCATGTTCCGTTTTCCTGCTTTGTTTTCTGAATATCTCTTGCGTCTTGGTTACCTAATCAGGCAAAAGTAATTCCTACAACTAAGCAGTTACACAGTATGAGTGGATTAATACAAACCATTGCAGAAGTAAAAAGAGAGTATGGACCAGATCTTCATACTACTTAGAGAATTGCTGACATCACTTGATCCAAGCAAACACCATGCCAGTTAGTAGCTAAATGCATAAAACAGATAATTATGCCTGTGTTCTTTAGCAAAGGGAACTCAAAGATTGTCTGCACAGCTCTGAGAACAGTTGCTGTAGAAAAATGAGAAAAGGGAGGCATGCCATATAACCGTTATATTTCAGATGCTGTATAGTAGCAAGATCAAGGTTTTTGTAAGAATGTCAGTGCTTAACATGTTAACAAGAAGTTTTTCCTCTGATTCTTAGCTGTTAAACTTCTCACTGACCAGTAGTTAAAAACTGTGGGAATGTGATTTTTTTTTTTTATTGAGATATCCAGCTACTGACATGATTAAAGGGCCAGTTTCAGGAGCTCAGGTTCAGGACTAAGGTGGCACTAAGAGCATTAAGATTTATGGAGATAGTCCTTATCTGCATTTAATTTTTGTGCTTGTGTTGGACTATAAATATAGTATTTTATATTCCTCTTTATCCACAGTGGACTATTCTGTGATATTTTTAAAAGGTTTTCAGAAAGAATATGAGTAAAATATGACCTCAGGATATTCAGTTGTCTGGGTCATTGTTTCAGGCTGCTTGCAGACTTGGGCAGAAAGCAATAAGATAAACTTCTCTCATTTTTGAAAAGTTAATCTGATGTAAGTCTAAGAAGCTTACTTTCAAGAAAGGCATGTGTAGATTATGCACAATTTTTAAAGCACCTTTATACATATATCTTGCACGCTTGATATGTTCCTTTAGTGCTGTCCATGGACAGCATTTCTATTTTCTTCTGTTTCTCCCTTCTCCTCATTTTTCTGATTTCATCTTGTTTTCACATTTTTGTCCCCTTTGTTTTATGAATATATATTTTTTGAATTTACTATCCAGTAATTCTAAATGTTTCTATGCAATTTTATACCCACTTAACACAGAAAGAAAAATGAAAAAGAAAACAAGGGATTCAAAGCAAATGAAATCATAATTTGCTTTTGTTATTACTAATCCCTTCAGCTCTTACTCGCTGTATGTGTGTGTTTGTGTGTGCGTATGTATACATGCATGTGTGCAAAGCTTAAAAGAACAATAGGGAAAGTAAACAATTCTGGGACTTAACTTTTGCATTTTATTTTAATTCTAACTACCCTGTTTGTGTTTGATAGTATTGCTGTGATTACACTATATGTGCTCACATCATTGATGCAATTGCAATTTAAATTTGTCATAATATCTCTGTAACACCATGAACTATTTTTATAAGTAAGCGATTGTTTCAATGGTCAAGATATTTTTCCAGGAGCAATTATTCTTTTCCTTGTCTGTATCTCTAAGCCTTTTAATACAGGGTATTAAGGCAGACCTCAGATAAACACTCATTTTATGACATCCCACTTCACCTCAAGGGTAGGTGAAAGCAATGTCTATTTTCACTTTTAATGATTTTGTAGTAAAAAAGTATGATTGCACCAATATAGAACAACATGAAAAGAAAAGATACAGCTAGTTCTACCTAAAAGCTATGTTTTTTAAATTATTTTTGGTATTGAAGTGCAAACAATTACACCAATATTTGTGTCCTTTTTACGTAGCTGTTATCTTAAATGCATGTTGTTTATATAAAGCAGATAGGTGAAAGTGCTTAAGAGAAAGATATTCATCCTAAAAAATCATTAAAAAGGATTCTCAAAAGAATATCCTTTGGCTTTTATCTCTGAAAGGCATCTGAGTGACAGGGACAGTCCTTTTTTCTTAGATACGTTTTCCCTCTGAGCCAAGAGAATAAGTTGATTAAATCTAGACTTTGCAGCTCAGTGACTAGGTGAGAAATTCAGTTTCTAGCATTATATCTTCAATAGATTCTTCCATTCTGATGCATCAGGAACGACTAAAGGCAAAATACTACACCTAATATGACTAATAAGTCATATTCTACCTGCCTTTTCCTTTGAAATCAAGAGGAGGTTGAATGTTATAAATTTCTATTAAATTCAGATCTGTTGCATGAAGATCAGCCATGACATGTGCCTGCATGATCCAATATAGTCATCTTCCATACAGACCCCTGTGAAGACCTTTTACCTAATGATGTATCCTAATATTCTTTTAAATCACAAGATGCCTACTTTTTCTATAGCTTATTTTTTATATAACTCTTACTAGGGATCTTGTGAGAGTTTTCTGAAGAAGGATGAAAGCCATGCACTTTGCTCCCTCTGCATGCTTCCTTACTGTAGTTTCTGTATTTCATGCATTTGCACTGCAGCACAGCACTGTCTTCCCTAGCTCATGCTCCATGTGCCAGGTACAGGTATTTGACTGCCACTGTGATGAGCTCTGACTAACGTGAAGAGTTAGCAATAGAAGAGGAACTTTTGCAGTATTTTGTGGTATTGCAGCTGCAGGGGTAACAGTGGAAGGTAGGACCTTTAAAGAGCCCTCTCCAGAGGCTCGTTCCCAAGCAGCTGCACAGTGCTGGGTGTTTTATTCTTGACAACTGATTTGCCAGAGTTTACTTTAGGCATTGGCATTGCATGGCTCAGCATGTAGAGCCTCATTTACAGACTCTGAAACTTAGTGAGAGTCCTGAGTATATGCAGAGCAAGTGAATTTCCCAAAGTATTGCAACTATGCTTTTCTAAAGTGGATTTCTTTGTTGTGTGAACTACTTAGGAGAATACGTATTTAGGAGTATCTACATATTCCCACTTCCATCAATCTGTGAAATCATCTTCATAGCAAAAGCTGTATTTTTAAGGGTTAAAAGCTTTTCCCTCCATTTGTGCTCATCTTCTGGAAGCTCCTAGTTTGGCATGACATTGGTTTCTGAATGTCACATGCTCTCCCTGGGTTTATCTTTGACCAGGCTATTAATAATTATGAAGGAACTGGGAGTGAAGAATGGTATTTATCTCTCCCTGAACACATTATCTTGACCCACCGTCCCACTGATAGTGTTGTCTGTGTTTCATTTTGAGCAGTGCACATTCACCTGTCTCAAGGTCAACAGGATGATACAATAATGAGAAAGCAGAACAAACACTGGCTAATGGGAGTAGCGTTTCATAAAAAGCTGTGATGGCAACGCTGTAAAGGCAGCAAAGGAATTTGGCTTTTTAACTGAGCGCTACCTGACAGATTCAATAATCAGGGGAAAGCCTTAATTGATGACATTTCATTAGCATAATGAGTTGAAGCTGGGAAAAGAGAGTCTCTTATTAATTAATCAAGCAAAGCACGAACTGTTTCAGTCCCTTACTCGCTGCCATTTTCCATTAATCAAAAGACTGTGTATTAAACTCATTTGAATTCACTGGGTGTTGAATATGTCTGTGGGAAAAGTATTGGCAATGTGGCATGCTCAAGTGAACGCACTTAGGCGGGTATGAAACATGTTAAAAATTCATGTTTGTGAGCCTAACCTCTCATCTCTGCAGGAAGTGTTGATAATATTTCTCTGAAAAACACCAGACCTCAGTGGCCACTGGTAGACACACTAAAGCTACCTCCTCTCTTATAACCTGTTACCTTGCTGCAGGTGTTTAATCCATCAAAATGGATTTTTACTACAACATGGGGTACAGAGGGACTGTGCAGATGGCTGTCAGAATAACCTTTTTACAATACAGCTTGGCGTGCATGTGACAACTTTCCTTGATATTTTCAGTAGTGTTCCCCCCTCCCACCCCTTTGGCTTTGCATTTTAAATGTATAAAGCAAAGCAAAAAGCAAAAAACAAGCAAACAAACAAACAACAATGGTATTCAAGAGCTCAGGAAGGCTTGAGTTCTGCATTTTGATTGTTGTTACATTGCTTATTTTCTTGAGATGGTTTTTGGGCTGTGATGAGGATGATTTTCTCAGTAAGGTTTTGGTGGCTTGGAAAATGGAGATAAATCAGGGCTCTATCATTGTATAAGCAGAAAGACATTTTCCCTTCCACCTGTAGTGTATCTTTATAGAAAAGGTGAGAGAGGAGCTGCCAGAGATTTTTGGTTCTTTATAACTATGATCATCTTGTAGAAGAGAGACTCATTTCCAAATGTTGCATATTCGATATTTATGACTTATTATTGAATGCATAATCAACATTTATATGAAGACAGAGATCTTCTTTTCTTTCATGCAGCTAAGTATTATAATCATAAGCAAGAAAGTCATGCTTCTGCCCTGTGCATCTTGAATTCTCTTTGAAAATTGGCTCGGCATCACAAGAACAGAATAACTATATGCGGAGATTCCTTTGCAATTTAGGCTCTCTTGAAGGGGGGTTGGGAGACTAATTGATGAGGAGGCAATTGCTGCGAGGTCAGCTACACCCCAAGAATTTCCAGTTAATTTATATTTCTTAAAAAGAACATCATCTTTGTTTCAAGAAAATGTATTTGGTAGTTATGTTTTGAAGAGAACTCTCTTTCTCATGCATATTGCCTGTGAGCATACACCTATGGGACTGGGCCTTGGAGAGACTCTTATTCAGACTGGACTGCAGTAATCAGTCTCATCCTTCCATGGTGGCTGAAGAGCTGTGCAACTTTAGGCATGGAAATACTTTGCTGCTGAAAACTTTGGCGAAAAGAAGCTTAAGGGCTTTTCAAAGACTAACAGGTCCATGTTCTTAGACTTAGTTCTCTAAGCTCCTTATCCACATATATTTCTATGTCTAACTACCATTGAAAATTTTGACCCAAATATTTCTTTGCTTGCTGGGTGGCACATTCCATTTCTTTTCTGTTTCTGCTCTATAATTCTTCAGGATGAAAATAGAATCAGCAGATTAAGAGAGTCATTTCTGACAAGCCTTAAATCTAATGGAATAAGCCTACAGAAGAAAAGCAGTTAGCTGTGGTGAGATTGCAGGCTCTTTCCATTGTACGTGGATATTACAATAGCAGATAATAAACCCTGAATACTAACTGATAAAGAAATGTTCTCTTCTCTTGGAAGACTACCCTTTATTAATTTAAATGGGATTGCTATTGTAGGTAGATGAGGTCAGATCTAGCTATATTTGTTTTCAGTGATAAGTTTGTCATAGAGTTGATGCTCTGCAGTGTGGAACACTACAAAAATTGCAGTGCCAAACACTTTTCTAGTTTTCCGGTTTTAGTATGTAATCTTCTACAAATTTTTCTAGTGCCAGAAAGTATACATGCATATTAAAGCCAGACTCATTGCAGAATCATATTTTTTCCTATTTTCAAACCTTTTTATGTCGAACTTGAATCTCATTGTACTCTGAGTTCAGATTATGTGTCTGGTGCTTTGTATTTGCATGCATAGCAGCTAGACTGACAATTCACAAAGAAATGAATGATATTTGCCCAGCTAATGTGCATCATCTTTTTCAATTGTTCCGTCAATGGAAATCAAGCAAAAGTGTAAAATGGGGCAATGAAGGGGATCAGGCTAAGAGTAATACCTTACTTGCATGCATTTGCTGCGATCCTTGGTCGGGTCAATGTTTCTGAAGAAGGTTTACGCATCATATAAACTCATCTTTACTTAGTGTCTATTCAACTTCTGTGTATAAAACACAGGTTTCTATCTCTTAAAGCATAAGAGAGTGTGTACTCCATTATTTTCTTTCTTTATTTACAAAGCTTTTAACTCCCTATAATATAGGCATGCCTGAGGAAAAAAAAGAAAGCTCCACCTTAAAAATAGAAGTCCACTTATACTTGAATATCATCAATAGAATTTGGCAGTTTTAGTCACCCCAAAATCCCTGTCTATTTTGCATCTGGGCATTCATAGATGTAACTGATTAAATCTATCTAAGTGTGTTAGTCCTAAGAATTTTTTTGAAGGCTAAGATGCATGGAAAGAGAAAAAATGTTTCACTCTCCAGATTTAGGTCATGGGGCTGGCAACTAGAAAAGACAATCTTTACTTGTAAAAGAAACCTGTTTGATGGTCATCAGGAGTCACTGAGCAGGAAATCTTATCGTTTCATTTCTAGAAAATCGCATTCCAGAACAAAATCATACCTTAATCTTGGACGTTTGTGAACAATTCATATTGGGGTGGGGAACCTTAGCTATAAAATCTGGACATACATAGTAACTGCCAGTGAATGCTATGAAAAGTGGTACTGCCAGGAACGTGACTATTTTAGGACTGAAAATTACTTCCTGAAAGTCTATTTTCTAAGGGACGCTAGTCATTCTGAAAGCTGTGGCTGACTGCAGTGTGACCAGTACCATGTGTTCAGAGAAAAAGCTCTACACTTATTTGACCAACAGATAACAGGAAGGTTCCATGGTCTTTTGGTAACACGAGCTAGGAAAATTCTCCATGTGGATGAATTGTGCTGATGGCCAGATTCCACCCTCAGCTGAACATGGCCTATAAAGATGCTGCCAGTTTAAGTTCAAAAGTAGACTTGTAGGACCCTGTGAAGTACTATACTACTGAGTTGTTTGTAAGGCATGTTGTTGCACTGAAAGAAATTCACACTTCCAGATGCAACCTTTTATTTTGCTATTTCTCATAGGAACTTTTTTGAAATGATTCTCCCAGCCTTTCTCAATGGGCTTTTATGAAAATACCATCTGTACAGTTGGCTTTCATGCTAAATATAAGTGCAGACACTAAAGAAAAAAATAATTATAGTTAAAAACAAGTGTTGCCTGGAGGTCTAATTAGAAAAACAAAAACAAACAAACAAACAAAAAAAAAATGGGCATTATCCCCAAGTCTGCAAGTTATATAGTACATTTTAACTGAGGCAATCCAGACTGCTAAAATATCAGAAATGAACATTTTGTTCTTTACAATAGATTGAAATGAAACTATTTAGTTCAGCAGCTCCTGAGAAATAATGTACAGTCAAGGAATCTCTGCATTTAATATTATAGGTTACATCATTTGCTGCATAGGGTATGAATATCTGGGCAGTAACACCATCTGAATGCTGTTGAATTTCCCTGTGTTTGCACTGTAGTATTACTCAGATACATGATTTATGGCTGTAGTCAGTACTCAGAGATAATGTGTGGGGAGGTGTTATTTCTGAAGCGTGCCTCCAACAGGATAATCACTCGTATAATTTCATGCAGGCTAGCAGTAGGGAATTGCAAATGTTAAGAATGACAAATTAAAGTTTAAACATTATTAATTTTCAAACTGCAATATTTCAACTCTTCTCATAATAAAAATAGTTATGATAAGTTAATTTGGAACATGTTTGTTCTGTTATATAGAAAATGAACTACTTGTAACATGCAATTTTAGATATGTGTTTCTGACAGATTGAACTTATTGACTAAATGTATAGCATTAAGTTATTTATTGCTCTTGCAAAACAAATTATATATTTTCTGATGAATCTACAACATGAGGAAGATTGTGAGGATAGGAATTATTTTTAGCAGTACAATTATTTTAAACAATTAGCTCTTTTAGGAGTTGAGAATGAATGGGACAAAAAAAAAACGCTTAAGATATCTCTGCTATACAAGAAAAATTTTCAGATATTTCATATGCAAATATATTGACTTGAACAGTATCACAGTTGAATATGAGAAAGGATCGTGCTTTGTTTGCAAATAAAAAATACAAATTTCCTATATAGTAATTTGATTAATACAAACTAGTTTTGCATTCTGCAAAACACAAATACACATACTTTTATTTAATAAAAAAGTTAGTGCTTTGCTGAATTAGGAATTCTCTTTCATGAAAATAACACCTATCAAAATCAGAGGAACATTTTCAAGCCCTTTTTTGTTTCTTACAGAATCAGGATGCCATCATTAAAAGATCTTCCTGAAACATCTATGAGATAACTGCTTTAAGCATTTTAAGATGTATTTCATGATATATTGTGAATGTGCCTGAGATGGACATGTTTTTCTAAGTTTCTGCAAAAATGTTACAGATATTCATAAAGGCTGCAGAATGTTTGGCAAAACTTGTCATTTATTAGCATTTGCAAGTTATTCTTGAAAACTGGAAAAAAAAAGTTTCTGTAGTAAAATATATACTTAGTAAATATCTTGATAAGATATTTTATGGCCTGAGAATGCCATGCTTTAATCTGTAAAAACAAATTAATATGTATTTTCCCATAAGAAACATTAATTATTTTTAAAAGCAAAAGTATTGATAAGTTTTAGTTCACTTCAACTCTGATGATAAATGTGATCCAGAAATGACATAAAAAAAATCTGTATGAGCAGTTTACCCCTTGAGGAAAAAAAAAAAAGTTTTTGTCATTATTGGAGGACAAGGGCAGAGAAGACAGCTAATTTTATCCAAAGATACATTTAACTTGTGTATCACATCTACGTTTGATAGCAATGACAAAGACTATTTTAAACAGAAATCGATAAAAGAAAGCAATGAATATTTATTCTAATAAAGAGTGAAAAATCCCAAGTAAATCCAATTTGTTATCTGCCTAGATTCTGTACCAGTCTTTTTTTGCCACATTTCTGCATGACTTCAACATAGAAATTCCCAGCAGCTGTTGCCTGTTATCACTCTGCTTAGTAAGACTGACAACTGAAAAAGTTGGCTCACAAATATTTCTAATGCAGATTCAGCAGTGCTTTGATTTTGTGGTTATTGTGATAATCACTTTTGAGGTTTGATTTTGTCTAAATTGTAATCTAATCTAGGATTTTCTGTCAACTGGTTGATTCTCTTCACCTGTGTATTTACATACATTCTTGCAACTCCAAGAAAACAAAATTGCTTACACTTCCTAATGTTTCCTAATTATATTTGCACACTTATTTCATAGGTGAGCAACAAAAATAAAGGTAACCTTTTTCAGATTGTATGTTCTATATACACCCAAGTTAGGTGTGGGATTTTTTTTTTTAGATTAATTATGCTGTTAGTAAATTAATGCTTCAAGACAGATAAGATGATATATCTAGCAGCAATAGGCCAAAAGCACCTCACAGAAGGCTATGAAGTTGACTAAAATTGCACACAAAGGAGCAAGATGTATTTTTTTTTGTAGCTCACAGCACACACGCTGTGGAAGATACACTGAAAAAAAGCCAGACTCCTGACTACACGGAAGATTAATCTGAACATTCAAATGGTATATTCTATTCTAATTTCTAACTGCATAAGGAATTGCAGCAGAACTCTTCTGCCTGATATTGTGGCAGTGTATCAGCAAACAAATGAAGCAGAAAAAAATATTCTGTGATATTTGGAATCCATAATGGTGAAAATTATAATAGCTAAGGTAAAAAACGGAGATAAGTCCCCATTATATATTCGCTATTCACCAACACATCTACACACCAGCACATTTCAGACAACAATGAAAGCAGCATCTTCTGAAATGAAAGTGATGAAACACTGACTGGCGACTATCCCTGGTCATGGTAGTACCTTGTAATTGGATTAGTAAATATGTCCATTTTTAGCCATTCTATAAATATAACAGTTATTAATTCTATGCTGTTAACATGTGAATGTGCAGCTTATTCACAATGTCAGATGTCAGTGTCCTAAAACTGACTACTATTGGAGCAACTGTTTTTGATATCCCTTCAGATGTTTTACCCTTGCTCCATTGTACTTGTTCACTTGAGTTAGGAATCTCAAATTTAGGAAAACAAATTTCCCTTAGAAAGGAAAATATAATCAATAAGAATATTTAATTACTAGCAGAAGTTTTAAAGCATGTCTTTCCTAAAAAGAACCTTGGGGAGTAGAAGGGAAAGGATCTTTAAAAGGGACATGTATTAATTCTTTTCATATTTTTTTCATAAATCTAGCTGTCCGCAGGCATTTTTGACCATTTCACATATGTCTATTTTGGTTCTGTTATTTAGCTTCCACATATGACCAAAGCAGAGCAGAGACATCTCCTGTAAAATGCCTTTAGAATGTGTGTTTCTATATACAAATGCTAAATCAAAGCACTCGTAACCAGGTAGAAATGACCACGGTTACCATCTGTTAGAATCATTTCTGATGCCAGCTCCAGCTGGCACTGACAGGATGCGAATGGCCTCGAGGCTGACAGAGAAATCTGAAAGTCAAGAGACCCAAGATTTCCCAGTCATCTTAGGCATATCTTAAATTTCTTAGGTATCAGAATGAAATAATAATTCCTGCAGTCTTCACAGGTACATTCTAAGGTGCTGCGTAGTTGATTAGGTTCTTAAAATTGTGTTGAGATCTCTGGATGAAATAATTTTTCAAGTTAAAAATAGTACTATTTTATAATAAATGAAAAGTACTTATTTTCATCTTTGAAATCAGCTTATTTCCTACGCAATGAACCTCAAGTAGCTCTGTCTTTATCTCTGTGATCTTTTTCTGACTGAGTGTGCTCTATTAGTTGGTATGCAGCTCTCTTATATTTGATTATCTGTAACTGAAGTCCTGATAGTGGATACTTTGACTGGGCTTTTTGTGTTCTTATTTTCTCCATTTTCAAATTTCCTATCTTAAGCCAAGAAGTGAAACTTTAATTTTCACTGAAACTTTATCTGATACTATTTATTTTTGGAGTATTTTATCCAGGATGAATTATATCCTCTCCGTATTCTGGAAACTCTTTTGTGGCCTGTGTGTCCTTCTGTGCAGGCTGTACATTGCTGGCAGTGGCAAGGCCAGCTCTTGGTTATCATAAACTGGAACCATATGAGAGTACCAACAGAGAGCGTGTCTGTACTGCAACCAGCCTGCTGCAGAGACACCGAAAAGAGCTTCCTGTTAGTTACCTCAGCTGCCAGCCACAGTCTAGGGGAAGCAACAGGTAGCTCAATATACCTTTCCTCTCTGTGACTGTTAACACTCCACAGACCTATCCAGATGTCTAAATGCCATTTTAGTGCGATACTAAAGATGTCTTACACGCCCTTTCTTCTGTGTTAGTGGAACAACTTTTGATCTATAATTGGTTGCAATAGCTCCTTAGCAGTTTACTTGACACCAAGAATTTGTTTGAGTAAATGTCTGCTTTTCCCTGGGAATAGTCTCTTGCAGGAAACAGCAGTGCTATTTCAGCCTTGTTGTACTAGCTGCTTCACACCAGCTTAAGTGCAAGAAATTTGATTTGGAAAAGTAGTTGGATATCCCAGACTAAACTATTTTTCTTTCTGTTGGTCATTTCATGCACTTCAATATTCTTTTGGGGGGGCAAGATAATCTAAGTAACATAAATATAATGCCGAGAACATTAGAAAATATATTTTTCTACAACAGATCTCTCTTACACCACCTTTATCTATAAATTGAAGATGCATCTTTAATAAAACGCATCTGTAATAATAAACATGTGAATGGTACATATCCAGCATGAAACAAGTTGCAAAGAAGGGAGAAAGTTCCCTGTGTGCCGTTCTGAAAGGCTGCTCGCACAGACAGACTCTACCACTGCAGAATACTGAAGTCAAAGGTTTGTGTTTTAGAGAAAGATTACATTACAATGTAGAACACACGGTGATATCTTGATAGCAAATATGGATGTTTTGTGTCACACATTATGCACAGATACACTCAATCCTGGAACAAGAAGATAGCGCTAGGGCTACTAGTAAGATGTAGGATCAGAAAAACAGGCACAGAGGCTTGATCATTCCGCGATTTAGCTTTTTTTTTTCTTAGTAAAAAATTCATTTTTAAAAGATTTCCTCTTTAGATCAGCTTGACTTGAATGATAATTCTGATGAAAACTGCCTGCACTCCCAGAAATCTATAAAAGACTTAAGAGATCTTTGCCACAAGATAATAAAGGATACCTGAAGAATGTGGTCTTCACTTCTACTTGGAGATTTTCTTTCATTTGGAAAGCTCATGGGAATTTTACTGGTTAGTTCATTGTAGTGTGGTATACCACATTGCCACAAAGTTTGATCTTGTTTTTTCTTAGCAGCAAAAAGGTTTATTTTTAACCGAGGTAAATAAATGATTTCAGACATTGTGAGACCCAAATCTCATCTTGTAGTATACAATTCTTAATTAAAATATGTCCATTTAAAATATGAATCCATTTGGCTACACACCACTGGTGTAAATTCTGTAGCAAAGACTTCTAACACAATATTATGGTAGTGAATTAACGTGTAGATTAGATAAAAATGCAGAAAATTACCTTCTAGGGAGAAAGGGGACTTACTTGCTGCCTATTGAAGTCTCTTAGCTGGCTTCTCCAGCCTATTGATATTTCAGGAGGCACTCAGTCATCCTTTCTTGATAATCAGATATTTAATCAGGAATATTTCAGGCTTAGATCCAGGAGCTGTATTTCACTCATTCATGTACAAACCCTGTCATGTTAATTTTTTTTTTTTTTTTTTCAGGGATAGTTTTCCAAGAACATCATTGTTCTCTCTGCAATTGCCTATTCCTTATGGTAATCTTGCATCCCTATAGGAGGCACCACAGGACAGTTCTATATAATGACAGTTGTTGGCAAATGGAGGCAATGGAACAACTGCCAACTCTTCCCTAGCCAATGCCTGTCAGTGCCTGCTCCCTGGTTGGCAGGGAGCACCCTGCTCAAATACTAAGAGGTTTTTTGGCTTCTCTGTCTGCTATAATTCACTCTGTTATGGAAGAAAACAGCTGTCCTGCGATCATGACCTGGAAAGATGCCATAATAACACACTGAGTTAAAATCCCAACTTGACTGCTAGTACTAGGATTCAGTCTCATGACAATTGGTGAATGAATTGCAGAGTAGTCTTAAGGGGATAGGTATCATTGATTAATTTTTAATACTAAGTCTGGAAAATGGTCTACACTTGAGAATCTTTATTGTACACAAAGTTAACAAAGCTCTGATGCTACGAGACAGAGAAATCAAACAAGAAGTTCTAAGTGCAGCCACACCTCATATCCCGCCCATGTATATGCTAGAGGCCATAAACACTAGTAGGATTTGGTATTCTGTTGTCAAAAAAAATACAGACTGTGACCTACCCATGAAATCCTAACAGACAACTATATATAACTCTGAAATAAAGTCCTTTTTCTTCCTAGAAGGTAACTTTCTGTTTTCTTATCTAATCCGCACATCAATTCACTACCACAAGATTGTGTTAAAGTCTTCGCTAAAGATTTTTACACCAGTGTTGTGTAGGCAAACAGATTAATGTTATAAATAGACATTTTAATTAAGGAATATATACTACAAGATGGGATTTGGGTCTCACAATGCTTGAAATCTTTTATTTATCTTCTGTTATTTATTTATTTTTTTTAAAGAAAAAAAATCTAGACTATGTGTGTCATAGAAAGTGG
Organism: Nothocercus julius; assembly: GCA_013398735.1. Classification (NCBI taxonomy): domain Eukaryota; kingdom Metazoa; phylum Chordata; class Aves; order Tinamiformes; family Tinamidae; genus Nothocercus; species Nothocercus julius. Next base: position 19,859,641 of record VZSV01000001.1, on the reverse strand, counting down.
CTTAGGAAGAACCTACTGCTAGAATATTTGTAAGTTTAAATACAGCCTATAACTTTTGGAATCCTCTGCAAGGATTTCTTAAACTTATTCCCAAGCACACTTCTACTGATTTAGTTTGCTGAATAGGTGATTTAGTTTTTATAGTCAAATAAAAAAGAAAACAAACGGATACATAAAAGAAAGACGACTGACAAAATTATAGAATGTCAGACAAATGAGTGTCAGTTTATAGAGTAGTTTACTTTAGGAGAATTTAAGTATACCTACATTCACGAAGCTATTCATTTATCTGTTTTGACAAACTAGTTAAATATAGCAATTCTGAAATTAGAAAAAGTATACACTTTTACAGATATCAGTTTCACTTTTGTGGGCTTCTACTTCCTCTCTCATAGTAAATGTAAATTTTTTTTTTCCTTTTTTTTAATACAAATGCCTATCTGGACTGAAAAAAAAATTTTGAGGCTTAACTGCTGTATTCAGTGGAATCTGTAGTAAATTCTTACTTAGAGTCTGAACTCTTAAAGCAAGGAACTTCATTTAAATCATTTCTAATAAATTCATCACTCATATTTATAAGACCATTGAAGAAAAAAATAATGACAATAATTATATTTCCTAAATATAGTTACAACCTGATAAAACCCTCATCTGGGAAATCACTTAGAGAAATGGATGTGAGGCTTGGAAAGCCAGTTTCTCCTGCTGTACTTGCTTAACTCTGCTCATTCAAATGAACAGCTGGGGATTCCCCCAAGCTGGAAAAAAGGAAAGCTGGAGCAAAGCCAAAATAGGCCAGTGTTGTTGTCATGCCTGAGGGTGTAGGACACATGTTTATTTATGTTTTAATGTTTGTCTCTATTGTGCAAGGAGAATTAAGTGACAATAATAGAAATCAGATTAATTATGTAAGCATCCTAAATATCTACACATTTTGCTTAAGATTTAACCATGTTTCTCTTGCTTTCTTCTCAGTATCATTCTCTGTGGCTTCTTGGCATTAAAAAAAAAATTCCCAAAACATGAAGTGATTTTTATTTTCTCAAAGGACATGAAAAAAATTGAACAAAGCCAGAAGCAAATATAACAGTGAGATTCTAATTTTAACAGTAAAAGCCATGGAAACAATTCATACAGTACAGTATCATCCACCATGATTAGGAATAATGAAATTAGGTCTCTAACGGAAATATTTTGATTTCTTGCTCTCCATATCGTATTTATTTATTTAAAAGGGATACCATACCAAAAGGGATTATAAAACCAGAAATTTTGATGTTAAATTATATGCTGCTTCTTGGTCTCCATGCAGATCACCAGACTCTTCAGTTCTGCTGACAGGGAAGCAGACTAGCACTTGGGTCGTAACTTGTGGTTAGAGAACTCTCTTGTCAGGTAGTGACTTACCACTATATCCAGCAGTCTGATGTCTGGGAATCCAGGGCAAATGGTCACCATGTATGACAGAAAAATCCTCCACTTTATTACTCATAGATATGTAGGACGCACTGGGTATGATGCCCATCTGTTTATGCGGAATCAAAAGTGTTTGGAACATTTTAGATGCACAAAACATCAATATGAACTTGACAGGGGTCACAAGTAGAAGACAGTGAACTGCTTGCCTTTGAAGCTTCCAAGAGTGTTCAGGTTAAGTATTTCTTCTGGCAATTTATAACAGTACATTCCCTAATATTCTTTTGAGTACTTGAGAAAATACAGAACTCTAGCTGTCAGAATGAGTTTGGAGAATGATACTTTAATTGCTAATATGCACATTTATTGTTAATAGGCAAAAGCAGCCCTGATAATTCTCACTGAATAGAGAGCTAAAGAATGTTAAAAATGAATACAACTGACCTTTTATAACATCTTTTGTATTATATTATCACAAAGTACTTTACAAATGCATTAGTTAGATCTTGGTAATGTGCTGAGTGTGTGAACAAACAAGACACTAGTAAGCTCAGCCGTAGTTCAAACACTGCTCAAGGACCAGATGCTGTAGATGAGATAAGAATCTCTTACGAAATACTGAGCTCCTTCAACTGGCTGCTTCAATTCTAAGTAGCAGGAGGGGTTGGTACCCATGGACATTAGAGCCTGCTTTATTGAACAAAGGGAGCTGCATCAATTGCACTGAAATTGAGTTCTCTCAGGGGCTGGTATATTTTACCAGCATGTGGTTTTACAGTTCAGAAAAACTTAAAAAGCTCCATTAAAAATAACCACATCAGCAAAATTTTGCTGGAGTTCCCATGAATGTTTAATACTCTTCCTTAATAAATTACCACAAAACTATGAAATAAACCCCACGAAAATTTTGGATCATAAGATATATGCATTAAAAATAGTCTTACAAAATAAATAAATAAATTTCAAATTACGAGTTCTCATCACTACTGGCAGAAGGCATAATATTTACAGGGACATTTTCTACTAGCTATTTAAGTAGAATCCACCACTATACACTCCTCTACTCATACTTCCTGAGCTTGTCTATAAGGATGTTATGGTAGACAGTGTCAAAAGCCTTGTTGAAGTCAAGGTAGACAACATCACAACATCCACTGCTCTTCCCCTCAGCTGCCTAGCCAGGCACCCTCAGAAAGTTATCAGATTGGTCAAGCATGATTTCCCCTTGGTGAATCCATGCTGACTACTCCTAATCAGCTTCTTGTCCTCCACATACTTAGAGACAGCATCCAGGATGAGCTGTCCCATCATCTTTCCAGGGATGGAAGTGAGGCTGACTGGCCTGTAGTTGCCTGCCCATTATGAAGGTTGTCATGGCACTGGCTCCCTTCCAGTCCTAGGGCAGCTCTCCTGCTCTCCTGACCTTTCAAAGATATTGAGAAACTAGAGCTTGCTTGGTATTCCTGGAGCTTTTTGTTCTTGTCTGTTACTTGTGCAGAGTAGGCTACCCTCAAGGCCTACACAGCCACAAAACTCAGAGCTGTCTCCAGTAGCTAATGTTACCTGTAGAGCAACTTCGGACTCTACAACTGCGAATGTAAAGTGAAGTCAGAACTGCCCCGCACAATCACACCATACGATCACACAGTGTTACTGTGGAACACTGCAGTACACAAAGCACTTTCTTCACTGTGAATATGAGATTCACAACCTTAAGTGAAAGCTGATTCAGGCTAATACTTTTTTTCCCCATTCTCTTTTCTCAGTGAAAAGGAAGGCACAGTTAATTTCCAGAATCAAAAGACTTGGATTTCAATGGAATTTAAACTGCAACTTCTGAAAATGTGATTTGTGCAACTCCAGGCAGACCTCATGGGTTTATTTTGGCTTACTTACAATATACTAATAAATATTCCTTTCGCTCAACCCTATTTACTTTTTATTTATCTTACAGTATGATTTTCCTAGTGCTAAATGCAATCTTTCTGACAAGGATTTACATTTTAATATTTGCTTTAAAAACAGTTACCACAAGTAGTGTCAAGTTAGAAGGTAGAGGTCATATTTCAAATAATGACATCATTTTGGCTTTTATCCCATGTTCAGCAATATCTTATGCATTTTTTTGAACTTACGGAAATATGTATGAAATATATATTCAGCCTCCTCCTAATTCCATGCCACGTGTTTCTCATACTTGGATGTACTCTGTGTTCACTTGGGAGCAGTACTCTGATGAAGTGTATCTTACTCAGAAGAAATAAGAAATCATGTGACTTTTTCTCCAGATTCCACACCTATGAATTTAATCTTGATTGAAAACTTTTGTTTATGTGATGTAAAATAATGCTTTTTTTTTTTTTTTTTTTTTTTTCCCTGACCGTCTCTTTTAAAAATATCAGCACTATGTTCTTTATTTATTTACGTTCTTTGGGTTATTTGCCAGCATCCTTTTTAATATTCCTTGAGCTGGTTTTAGTGCTTAGTTTTATGAAATAAGAGCATTAAATATTCTTGGGCAGATCATTATTTGGTATAAATCTGTAGTTTTGCTTGTTTCATACCTCAGGAAAAGTTATAGAGCACAGTATTTGATTGTAAGGACACACTCAAGAAATAAAAGCACCTCATCAAAAGACCTCAAAGTGTTTTAGAATCTCTTTCTGTACAGGTCTGTGCCTGTGCGTGGTAGACAATAACTACTAGGTTCCCTGAGATTTTCTTTGTCATGCATTTGAACGTGTAAACTGTTTCAAGGGAGAAATCTATTTTTTTTAAAGAAAATTAATATTAAAATGTTCTATCTTAAAATAGCACTTTTTAAAAACAATGCTGAAATTAATGGGAAAAGTCAGTCCAGTTCAACCTGTCCCAACGTGCACACACTTCTACCTGTCAAACTGCAAAGGTGAGGGAAAAATCTTCCTATGAGGGAGGTTTGGATGGACCACGTTCCCAGCCTGTAGCTCTTTCTTCTTTCCATCCTCAGTTCGATGCATTGCACTGGCCTAACCCTGGCTACAGGGAGCAAAGACAGGAATCACTGATTGAATGAGGAGTCATGCGATTTCTCTTGATAAAGGTTTCAAGCTTTCCATGAAAATATTTCAAAAGAAAGATGTGGAAGATATTTATTTTTAAAACAAATTGAATAACCAAGGGAAACTTCTGATCTTTATGGCCCTTTCAAAAACAAGGAGGGATGAAAAAGAGACTGTATCATGTCTAGAAATATGCTACCTTCTTAAGAGTCCCTTCACTGTTACCACAAGTCATCATCAGAGTAAGTCATAACTCCTAGGGTGGAAGACCACTTTTATCATCAAATGTGCTGTGTTATCTACCTTTTCAGTTGCCTTGAAGATCAATTTTCTATCTGTCTCCTTATCTGTGTCTTCCTATCTAGATATCATTTCCTCATGTTCAGTCTTTCTTCCTAAGTAATCTCTGTTGTGTTATCTCTATGTGTAGAATTTTATTTTATTCTCTCACAGTAACACTTTAGCATGCCTACTAATAAGCAGCAACCTATTTGTCCCCCCCCCTTTTTTTTTGCCTTTATTCCAGTTCTAATAAATTTGCAGCCTTATTTTATTTGTGTCTTGCTTTCAAATAGAAAACAAAGGCTATTGCCTTTTTTTTTATTTCTCTATATGGTTAGCTTTCTTCTTGACATATGCTGATACTCTGTATCTCTCAAGTCTGTAGCATTTTCTGGTATCATTTGTCTTAAATTTATCTTTATTTTCTTGAATGATATTTTCATTCTTTTTCTATCCTGATCACTATTTTTATTGATTATATAATACTGAATAAAGATAACTTTTAATTTTTGTTCCTCAGATATATCTCGTTTCTTGCTTTTTTCTCACTGAAAAGAAAGGGGGAAAAAAAAAAAGAAAAAAAAGATGTAATATCTTCCAATAGTCTATTGCTTTATAATGTGTAACAGTATAAGGCTGTAAAGCAGCCTGCTTGGCTTTCTGTCTTAATGGAGGAAAATGGCTTTGGCCCCTGAATTGCTTATCCCTTCTTCCTCACCAAATCATGATTATTGTATTATTTAACTTTGCAAATTCAGCTTTGGACACAAGAGTATCATTCTCAGTAAAGAGAATTAGTAATTTGCGGCAATACTGCATTACATTTCGTTGTGAAACAGGCTGAATATATTTTTAGGCAGTGCATGTTTATAACCTAATTTTCACTCATTACTTCATAGAGGTGACCTTGTTTTAATACCTTCAGCACCTGATGTTATAAAAGTGAATTTCCTTTCAAATCTTCTCTGTTAATGTGTTCCTGCTCTGAAACAAATGTGAGATAACATTAACATTCTTCCCACAAAATACCTGCTAATTTGCTTGCAGTGAAGATAGAAAGCTTTTCATTACATATCACAAACTTCATTTATGTGGAATGAGTCACCAGGCCTTCTGAAAAGTCAAATGAGTACCTAATCTCTAATGCTGCCTTCAGCTATAACATCAATCCTCCCTGATTCAACTCATCTTTTATCAGCTATTCAGTTTTTAAAATTTTCCATCCTGTTACAAAATTGTGTTGTTCATCTGTCAAAACAGCTTTGATTTATTTTTTTTTAATATTAAAGCTTCAGAGAAAGAGCCCACAGAAGTGTACTATTTTGTTATTAGAGACAATCAAATCAGTGTAACGTAAAACGATTAAGTCTGTTTTGAACAATTGCTGACATTATTAACTTAATAAAAGTCATGCTGCTGATAATAAACTTCAATACTCATATGTATCTTCTTCTGAATTTTACTCTTCTGTTGAGATCAAGCTGGAATATGTATATACTGTATACATATATCTATGTAATATATGTTATACACAAAATTTAAGTGATCTGTAAGTTCTGATTTATTTTGCTTATAACTTAGTAGAAACTAATATCTGTAAATTACTGTGCAATGGAAACAGATGCATGAGACTGAGAGACAGAACTCAGAACTCATGAGAAATTAGAACTGATAAAATTGATCATTAACAACAGTATTTTGACAAATAGTTTACTGGGTGAGGAAAGCAATTTTCAGTAACTTAAAAGTACTTGTGTATCTTGATCCGATCTCCCTGAGTAGTCTCAGCTGAGAAATACCACCTGGAAGGCAAGGGCACAGAGCTCAGTCTGGAAACTAAGGGTCAGTTCATCTTTCATGCAACAAGCCTAAGGCCAAGACGCTTATCCGAAATGTGAAAGATTCAGATTTATTTTCTTCTTCTTCCTAAAAGGACTTGAACTCATATTGCCAACATCATATTGGTTACGAAGTTACTAGGAAAGGAAATGAAACCCACATGCCCAAACTTGCAAGTAACTGCCCTGAACGTGAGGATATAAAATCTTGTGGTTATTTTGAGTTTACTAAATAATTTAAAATGTTGTATGGAGTGACTGTGAATCTACAGTACGTTAGAGGAAGGTAATGGGAGAGCTCTCACAGGGGAATGAGTTTGGCTTCCCTCAGGCAGAAGGGCATCTCCCACATTCAATTCCCACTAGGTAGCGTAAGAACCATCTTGCACCAAATATTAATGGGCCTTTCCTTATCATTTCAACAGGCTTTTTAAAAAATGCAAGTGTATTCCATGAAAATGAAATGTTTGTGTTTGATCACCCATGGACCACAAATTTACATCAGTAAGATACATAATAATAACAAACAATACAAATCTAGTTTCTGTTAGATGCAAAGTGTTCCATTCCATTTACGTTTTCTCCACCAATTTTTCAGTAGGATTTGATATTAAAAAGCTACAACAGCTGCAGCATCTGCTGGTGTGGCTGTCCATTTGCTATAGCCAGTAACATGTTACTGTGGAATTGGGAGAAATAATAGTCTCCAAAATTGGAAGGCCTTTTTTTATCTGTTTGCTTCCACAGCCTCTAACATACAATGTTGTGCTTCATTCTATCATAAGCTGTAAGTGTGTGATGAGTTATTAGGATGTACAGTCAGTGTTTCCCAGAGGGCGGCACAGAGAAGGAGTATCTGCTCAAAAACGAGGTGGTGGAACAGAGAGCTCACCCTTAGCAGAGCTTTGTCTATTGCCCAGGGATACCAGAAGGCGCCTGTACTACAGACTTCGGCCTGAGATTAGTCTGTTAAAGCAAGCTGCCTTCAGCCTGTAAAGGCAGACAAGGATCGGATGAGGACGGAGCAAGGAGCTATTTCCCTTCCGTGCTTAGCGTGTGAGCAGCTGCTGTTGCCTTCTACTTATGCCTAAGTTACAGCCATTCTTGGGCTTTTAATTTATGCCAACCCTGGGCTTTAAAGGGTGGGAGGACACTCGAAGACTGTAGCTGGTGGCTTTCTGGTTGATCTTCTTGACAGAGGCAAAGTAAGTACCTACCTACAGCACTAAAGAAGCAGCAGCGAGATGGCCAGGATCCAGCCTCCTACCTTCCCCATGCCAGAATTAACCGCTGACTGGGATGGGGATTTGCAGACCCATTCCCCACTCCGGCATAGCTCTGCTGCCCTATTCCCACTGTGTCCTTTTTCTCTCCCTCCTGTCACAGCACAGCCTCTCAGCCTGATTCCAGACCTTTACTCCATTTTTTTGGTAGAATCCATGTCCTAGTCAGTTGTCTACTCTGCTTAGGAATGTGCACTTTTCACCAGATACATTCTTGTCAAATAACAGACTGTGATTTTGTGTCTTTTAAAAGTCCTCAACCATCTCTTCGTTTAGCACAGAAGAAAGGGGACTGAGCTGGAATAGGTGTAAGGCAGTTCTTAGTCAAGCTATCATACAAAGACTGGAACTTGTAATTTCCCTGTCTGGCACCCAGAATGACTAATTTAACCTTATTTTTTATTACTTCTCTAAATCTTGACTTTAACTACAGACTGTTGGTATAAATTGTTTACTGTGCAACAGAATCAACAATTCTGTAGTTTTGTTTATGCAGGTTAATATTGTGCTGAAAATCTGAATAGTAGCTGCACTATGTGGTTCTTTAATCCTGCAGCTACCACAGCAGCAACCACAGACTGACCAAATCATTAAAGTGTCCAGAATGTTCCTACTATTTGTATAAATCAATTATTCAAGCAAAGCTTAATCCACAGCTTACAGAATATCCTTTAATGAGGAAGCTTCTATCTTTTCCCGAGAATCTCTTCTTAGTAAGCAAAGTTTGCCGATAAAGTTACCCAAACCTGAAAAAAGCAGCAAACAAATATGTATGTGTGTGTATGTATATGTATGTATATATAAATTGTATGTCATAGCTTTATAGCTATGCTATATATATGCTGTATGTGTAGATACATATAGATTTGTGTGTGTGCATATATACACATATACGTATGTATATGTGTGTAAATATATGCATGTATATACATGTATGTGTACATGTGTGTAAATACATGTGTGTATATATATATGCATGCACATATACAACTTATATATAGCATAGCTATAGAGCTATGAAGTACAATTTTATCCACACCTATAATTTATCAAATCATTAGTAGAATCTGTCAGGATACAAATGAGTTAGAAATTAAAGCTCTCCACCATTAATCACATTTAGGTTAATAGGATAGTGAAACTGAATAAAACTTGTGTTGAATGTGCTTAATAGTGTACCTGCAAGAACTTAATTCATGATCAGATCATAAATATTCAACAGCTTATTAGATATGAGAAATTTCACTTCGAATTTTCATATATACTCTTTCTATTGCCACATGTAATATTAAATGTGTAACTTATGTGTCTAAAGCTTGATCTATCACACTAAATTTGATCCCTAGAGGTCACTGTTATTCTGTATGAACCTACATACTAACAGAATTACTGGGCAGTAAAAACTTGCCCCTTGGAAACGGAACTTACAAAGATCATTTCTAGATAATTTAGCACAGTGGTAGTTCTGATACTACATGGGATACTGCTTACAGTGCATGCTGCTTCCAAATTATTTGATTACTCTTCAGATTTAGGTAAAGATTTATATTTTTGATGGTTAATTAAGGAATTAAGGTCCAGAAGAAACCGTCACCCTTAGAAAAAAACTGTATCATCAGAGGGAATGCTTATTATCTTCATATCTCTGTTTAAATTTTAGGGATGAGATAGCAAAACATTTTCTCTTCACGGCTACAATGCAAAGAGCTAAATATTATCACATTCTAATGAAATATTCCTTACTATATCACAACGAAGTATTAAAATGACAGAACGTATTACGTATCTTCTTCATATTTTTTTCTTTTTTTTTTATGGGCATCCTATTCTTGATATTCTTCTTGCAGATCAATCTGGGTCATCCTGCACTTCAAGCAATATTTCCATTTTTCCATCTTGATAAGACACACATCTGGCATCTCCCATCCTCCTCACGTTGGTGCCTTTTTAAGGGGCTTGTGTATCAAGCTAGCTAGTATTGCTAGCTCGGCCTGCTTTGGTCAATGCCTCAGCCAGCCTTTATCAAGCACTAAACACTGAGTAATGCTCCAGTAAGGCTTAAGGTCAACCAAAATATAAGATATATGGCTCAGGAGTTTAAAATAGATATTATCAGCTTGGTTGTACTTTGGCACAGAAAATCAACATCAGTGAGAGCCTTGGCAGAAGTGATATGTTGCATGAGTCAGTTAGACTTACTTTTCCCCATGAAAAGTAGCAGGTTTCACCAAAGTTAAAAACTGAAGTATTTGACCTCATTGTCAAGATTTTACATCTGAAACATGGCTATTTGGATTCTGAAAAGCACAGAAATGACTGGATCCACAAATTCAGTTCCTGCTCTTTGGATTCTTGGTCATCAGCCTGAGGTATCAGAGAGGACCATCACCCGTGCCCCTCGCATCGCCCAGCTTTCTGCCATCGCCTTCACAGCATTAGTACTGGCACCAATCCTCATAGTGCAGAGTGGGAGACACCACAATGTGAAAGACTGACTTCTGGCAAATCTCCTCTCTCCTATTCTGGTGTTTTTAAGTGAGCTCCTCCTCTTGAAGAGAAGGTTTTATGATTATACTATCACAGTCTATGATATTAAGTATTTCTGCAGTATTGTTTGAACATTAAAATACGATGTTTAATCCATCCACTGGGAGTGCTTGCTAATTTGCAGCAATTTCATAGAGGAGGCACAAGTCAAAGTCTCCAGTGTGTATATGCAGTCGTAGAGAGATGAGGAATGAGGGGCCATTCATGTGGCCCTAATAACATGTGAATCCAGCACCTTTTACAAATGACACAAGTCAATGAGTGAACTACCAAGCTTTAACTTTCTCAGCTTTCAAAGGAAACACAGATGGTTCCTCCTATTTCTTATTGGTAATGGCCTGTAAGAACACCTTGAGTGAGAAAATGTTTTTTCAAGAGGATTAGCATTTAAAGAGCATTTATTGACAATCTGAGGCTAGCAAAGAGGTGCAAGTGGAACATTAGGCTCTAAACATCTTGCTGTTGGTTGCTATTTTTAAGCTAATGTTTTGATAATCAAGAAGATAAAGTATGTTTTGATTTAAAGACCACAGCCTTGCTATTGTGTCAGTCAACTGCATTAAGATCATTTTGTTTTCAATTATCGTCTTTTATTGAGTATCATTATCACCCATCAGTCCCAGAACAAATATCACATTGTCCATCTTCCCAGGCAAGTACTGTAATTACTCAATAACTACAATATTGATTCTGGGGAACTGAGTCTTACTGGCTGGCATACCAAGTTGCTTACTAACTCAGAGCTGCTGTGGTCAGATAGAGCTGTTTTTAATGTAGTTCCAAGTAAGAAGTCACTGAAACTAAAGTTTTCTCTGTTTATTTGATGCCCCGAGTTGCTATGATTGTATTCTTTAATCAGATTTGAGATCACATGTGAACTGCAAGCCTCCAGCTTTGTAAAGCTTTGCCGGAGGCCTGCAGAGCTTAATGTGAGCAAAGGCATATCAGAGGTTGCACAGGGCCTTTAATAATGCATCTGCAATGTATTACCAAGATGTCACATTGTGAAACATCAAATTCCATGAAGAGGAATCCCAGAGCAGAACATCACACAGCCATGGTCAGTACACAGGCAATGCTTTCAGCTTCTCATTTCCAAAGCTGTTTTATCTTTCTCTCTTGTATCACAGAAGTTTCTCCTCTTTGCAACACTTCCAATAGCAAGCAAACAACACAAACCACATCATTAAAATGGAAATAAATCTATTCAACACTTGCATATGGTAGAACAGAATCTATTTTTCAAAACTCTCACTGAGGTCATAAAGCTTTGCCAAGTATTCTCAAGTAAACTAAAAGATCACTACCGAAGGATGGCTGTGAATCTGGCGCTGCTGACTTTTATAATGAGGAAACTTCAGTGCCCCCCCAGATACAGTCCTGGAGACTGCAGCTATCTCCAACAAATCCAAATGTGTTTCATGCTGTTCAGAAGCTGCCCTAACTAAATGGATTCCTTTTCGGTGTTTTGTCCCTCAGTGGCCCATGAGCATCTGTCTGCCAAGGATTCTCATGCATCAACAACATGTGGGATCAGGAACTTGTGGGTGGACCTACCCCAAATGATTCTTTTTAAACTTGTTGGGTGCTGTCACACCCAGATTCTTCACTATGTATCTTTTTGCCCCTTCTTCCTATCCACCCAAGCCGTAGTCACCATCACAAACTGTGAGTTGCATTCCAGGTGCAGTTAGAACAGCTGGGTGTTGCACCGTTGGGTCTGTCACTTGCTCCCATTATTTTGTAAAGACAGCGGCAATGCATTTAGTGTGACTGTAGCTGCATACAGTCTGAGAGGAAAGGGGGTAAATGGACTGGCAAATGCACACGGATGTGAGCAAGTCAGCATTACAAACTCAGTCATAATCTTTGTGCAGTATTTTTCTCTTCTGTCATAAAAAGCAAATTCTGTATCACTGGGCTAGTACAAAACAGAGGGAGCACTGAGCAATTTAGCCTTGAGACTTCCTCCTACTTTGGAGGATTTTGTACCCGGGCGTGAGACACCGCGGTGCTGCTGCCGGCCACTGCGTGTTGGTGCCCCGGGCCCTGCCCAGAGATGAGGACCGCTCTGGTCACAGCTGACATGCTTAAAATGATGCCTGGGACCTTCTTTGGAATGGCTACAGATTTTTTGGAACCTAGTAGATGTAGTGATATATTTTGTCATGATTTCTTCCCAACGTTCATTACATGATATTTACCAACCAGGAACTGCATTTGCAAGAATACACTCATCTTTGTGAATGCTACTCATATTTCTCAAAGGATTTTATGGACTTCTAAGACTCCTTTTATGGCCTCCTAAGGTTTGTTCTCCTATTGTATAACATAGATGTAGGCAGAGGAGTAAACACAGTAGCATTCAAGATCAAGCTTATTAAATCCTTTCTTGTTTCTTTGCTTCAATTATTTTTCACTTCTTAATTCCTTTTTTTAGAGTCAGTGCATAGTGAGGCAGTGTAGACTGCTGTGCAGTTTCTCACGGAATAAACATACTGCCATTTCTGGGGTAAATTCACTTTCTGAATTTGTATTCAGCAGCAAGTCAGCGAAGACCTTGCTCTAGGTGGATGGTTGCTAGACCTCTGGAGGCAGCAGCTGAGCTTCTCCTCCAGCAGGAGCCAGCCACGATGGTCATGAATGGAAAATGATCTTAAGTTTTGCAAGAGACAGCGGCTTCTGTATCCCAGACTCGACAAGACCTGCAGACCTTGGCAGCCACCCGTCAGGTGTGAATCTGCAGACTCCAGCTTGCAAGCCCCACAGAGCGCACAGCCCATCGAGAGCCCATTCTCTCTCACAGATGAAAGATCTTAGCTGGAATTCAAGCTCCAAATTCAGAAGCTTCAAAACCAGCAAGAGCTGGGTTCCCTTTCCTTGCACAGGCAATGGCTGCTAGTTCCCGCTGAGTTCTGGCTCAGCAGGAGCTGGGAGTCAAGCAAAATGCTTCCAATCAGCGTGAGCGGGCGTGATGCTCACCTCCTGCTGGGCTGAGAACCGTATTTCTCCCTTCAAGCACCATTCTGGATTCTGTAGTGCACTGATCACTTATGCAAACTCCTGCTGAAATCAAAAGTCACCTTCTTCAAAATCAATATGCCGGCTGTACATCTGTGTTGAATCAAATCTGGCTTTAAAATCCTCTCTAGAAGCTAAAGAAATAGTGGCTCTTGGGGGGTTTTGTTTGTTTGTTTGTTTTTCACCTAAACGTATCACTTTATAGGAGGAAGTGATAAGAGTAGGAGTTGTGAACCCGAAAAGCTACTGGGTAAAAATTTCTTACAAGAGAAGAAGCATTTTTGCAAAGTTCTGATGTACAGATTAAATTCCAAGTTAAAGGATTGTTTTTCATTCAGTGTAGTTTAAATTAGGACTAACCGCATCAGCATAGGGCTAGTGTGAGCTGGGATTAAGGCTATACACCATTCAGTACATAGTAAGCAAACTAATGTGGTGTCATGTAAAATGATCTCGTTTGAGCCCTTTCTAGAGGCCCTTTGTGCTCCTTTCTTCTCTTTCATCTTTATTTTATATTACATGCATACATTCTAAGCCTATCTTTTACCCTTTGTCACATGATTCAATTGCTTTTCCAGAAATGGTTTCCAAGGTATTTTTTGCTTGTTTGTTTTAATGTCTGCATTCATTAGCTGGCTGTAAATGTTGTTTTTGGCCAGCTGCCTCTTTCCTGCCGTGGAGAGGACTTCTTACTGGCTAAGCTGTAGGTGCTGAGTCCTGAAGCGGTGATTCAGAGCAGTGGAGACAGGTGGGCCATCAGCAGGAGCAGTAAAGTGATATGCCACCGTAAATATGACACTGTGACAACCCACAGAACCAATCTATTTTTCTTTTCAAATTTTAGTCATGATAGCTCCTAAGCTCTGAAAGCTAGATCCACATAGTAAAACTATATAGTAGGAATCATATTCTTTTTTTTTTAAGAGCATTTTTTTAGTTGTGGTATGTAGCTATGTATATAGGAGCAGTTTAAAATACAGGGAACCTGGTAAGTCTTGACACAGAGATATTCAAATAGCTGCATTTGGATATCAGCCCTCTCCTCCCCCCTCTCCCATCACTCCTCCCCACTTGGAGACAACTGCAAGTCACATAATGTTTCTCCCTGAATGAACAGAGAGATTTAACAGATTTCAGATCATATCCTAGATAGGAAGGAAACAAACAGATTATTGCTAGTATTATACTCTGTAATACACATATTAGGCTATTATCAGTTTTGAAATCTGGAATGGATCTAAATGATCTCTCTCCTCCCCCTGTCTCCCACCACTCATGTAAGCGTGGATACATTACTTAATTAGCGATAATTCTGTAGGAAGGAGAGAGAAAAGAAACACGACAAGCAGCCTGCTGGAGATTTGTTTTGTTTGTTTGTTTGGAAGAATGAAAGGCCCTTAACATATCTGATATCTTTGAGAGTATCAATTTGAACCGCACATTTTAAATCTCAGAACATGTTCATACCTCAGGCTGCATGATTTCAATAAATGAATAGAATTACTTGGCTTTCTAAATGTATATAAATAAATTGGTATGAAAGGAATGCAGAGGGGTAGTTACAGGTTTTGATACTAGAAGCAGAAAAAGGCTACTGTTTCACACTAAAAAAAATGTACTTTCTTCCCTATAAGATATTTTGGTTATATTCTGGTTAGCTTGCTAAGAGAATACAATGCTGAACATAACAGCTTTAGCTGTTCACTGAGGACTCCTCTTAAGTGTTCCAAGTGCCCCATGGAGAAGAAAATTACTCGTCCTTCATGTTTTATAGAGCTCCTAATGTACTGGCCTTGGCTCAGGTATCCAAGCAATTACAAGTAACTGCCAACAGGTAGCACCAGCTTCAGATGACAAGATAAGCAATAGTGTCCAACACATGCAGGACCATGGGTAAGCCGCTTGCATTTTGTGAGCCCTGTTGCCTTGGGCTTGTTACAGCCATTTCCAGTTCTTAGAAACACTGGAAAGCAGCAGGCTGGCACCCTGTCTTCTGTCACAGGAACTAGTTCTGGGAGAGACTTTCCTGTCAAGAGAAGAACAAAGGATGATGGTATCAGTCGTTTTATTTTATTTCACAAGTACGTCATGAGAAAAAAGAGTAGTGAAAGGTGACAATAAAAAATACATGGCCATTTTTTCTTGCCCTTGAGTATTTTATGCTGTCTTACATCTGAAGATCTTTGTCAGTTCCAAAAATATCTTTGCAAATAGTAAAGAGGGCACTGCTTCTTCCACATCTTATCTAGCTGAACCTATTTGTCATATGAAGCCAAAATCCCCAGCTGGAATGGAACAATAATTCTAGCAATGGAGCATTCTGATTATGTAGCAGGACCCAAAGCAAAAATGGGATCACTCACCCCTCTCATATAAATTATTAGTAATACATATCAGAATAAGTAAAGGTGTTTGGCTAACTAGCTTGTATTGCTCTTTT
>VZSV01000001.1:19809320-19841865 GCA_013398735.1 Nothocercus julius | reverse complement strand
CGCGGCCGCTGCCCTCTGCGCTGCCTGGCGCAGCCCTCGCGCGGTCCGGCAAGCGCGGGATGCGGCTGGTCACCGAGCTGTGAACAGTTCCCAACAGCAGAGCTGGAAATAAGAGGAAAACATGATTTTTATACTGTTGCTCTTGCAAATAAAAGTCGTTGGTAACACACCGTTTTATATTCATGGAAATATAACAATTAGATTACTGTAACCAGCAAGTATAATTTAATGTATGAAAATTTAATAATATCACAGTGAGCAGACATGCTGCATGCAAAAAACACCTTTTTCGATCGAGTGCAGTTCCTAGGACACATCTCTATTTTATTCAAGTGAAATATTCCTGTTTTTCTTACCAGTAATCCTTTTGAGGAAGCTTTCAACACAGGAAATATTTTTTGACATCCAATCTAATATCCATACAAAATTACAGAGTGGTTTCTTTAAGCATGGAAATCTACCAGTTAGCTACAGACCATAATTATTGTGCATCAGCATTAAAACAATGAGCAGGTGTGTGAAGTAGAAATAATATGAAGTATTTTAAATATAATGAAAAGAATTAAAATGTGTATGATTTAAGATCTATTCAATATTGGGTATGAATTTATTAAAATATTGGAAGCAAAGAAGCTTATTTTTAACAAATATGTAAGTATATATATCAGAATTAAAAGTGAAGCTACAAAATAGACATGCATTCCTGCATAAAATCTCAGGCATTCCCTTTCTTCTTCCACAGCAAACAGAACAAGTAGCAAAAGTATGTGATCTTTCCCCTCCCCAAAGAAGGTGTTTTCTGAAAAACTCCATTTAATGAATGCTCACCCAGATTTCTTGGCCTCTAGGCAGTCTGCTTGGAAGGCTCTTTGTCCCTGCAGCCAAAAATTTAAATTAGCAGCAGTCTCCAACATGGAGGGTTAGGGTGGTGGGAAGCTGCTGCCTGGCCAGTAC
Source organism: Nothocercus julius (assembly GCA_013398735.1). Lineage (NCBI taxonomy): Eukaryota > Metazoa > Chordata > Aves > Tinamiformes > Tinamidae > Nothocercus > Nothocercus julius. Next base: position 19,840,911 of record VZSV01000001.1, on the reverse strand, counting down.
TAATGAATATACTTGATTACTGCACGGTAATCAAGACTACTGCCATTGCCCCCTCCTTCAATGAAAATACATTTGTTTGTTTTATTTTTTTTTCTGGATGATATTTTATTTTTGTGGACAGGATCAACAACTATATGAAAGGTAGAAAATATCTGCCTGGTTCTGGGGGGAAAGTATGTCCAGAGTCCCAATTAAGTAAGTATATTTTGACTGTTTCAGAGAATTACTGATTCCTGGAACTATTGACAATAAGGCAACAAAATAAGACCTGAAATTGCTATCAGGTGCTCAGAGAACAGAAAACCTCATGGGTTTTTTGATCCTCATATTCCCAAATGCTGGTAGTTCAATACACAGCTGCTTCAATACAGAGACGCAGCAGTCAATTACTATTTTTTTTCTTATTGTGTTCTTATGAATCTAGGCTGAGAGAAGCCTGGGAGCAAAATCTCTGACCTTATGAGAAAAATAATGTGGAAAATATAATATGGAAAATCCCATCTAATGTTTAACGGAAGGTCTTTCATTATAAGAAGAAATTTAATATTCAGTATAACTGAACCTGCTGTTTTTTGTTTTTAGAGAGAGAGAGAAGTGAGTACTCCCTAGTATACATATTTGCTGTTACTTTAGTTTAATGTCCCATCTGAGATAGTCTGTCTTCTTCATGTGGCCGTACCATTCGTGGCTGCAGGTGGTTCACTGGAAAACGCATCGTGCATCATGTGTACTCCATGCTGATTCAAGATACGTTGTGGGAGGTCTTAAATAGCTTGCCATGAATCTGGCCTGTAAAAAGACTGAAGCGTGAGATTCTAACCTAGGCTTCCCGGGAGGTCACATAATGACATTTCTGAATGTTCTCGGTTTGGCTGAAAATTAGTTTTCATCAGAAAATATTCAGAGCTTTTACTTCTTGACAAAAATTTACATCTCCTGTAGGACACCAGAAAACAAATAGACCAGATTTGTTGTATTTCAAAATTAGAACAACAATGAGAAACTCTAGTTGTATGCCAATCAACTATTGCCTTTCCCTTAAGAATTTTTTTGCTGTCTGCTTAATGAATCTTTCTGTGCACTTTATACCAAAAGTATGGCAAAACACTACACTTAAGGACTTACCAGAAAACAAGACAGAATACTGCTTACAGTACTGAATGGAGGTGAACGAGGCCTGTCTTAAAAAAATAAGTAAATAAATAAATACTGTCATATATCATTAAACATGCGCAATACTCTGTTCAGACGCATATCCTATTTATGGATAGTGAAGACACACCTAACTGCTGGAGGTTGTGTTTGGCGAGCAGCATCCATAAGAAAATGTGACGAGCTATATTGTAAGAATGATTTTTGGATTATTTCACTGAATATAATATTCTTAAATAGGTGTTGTAAGACAATTCTTGACTTGTAAGAGAGACATCTGTAAAACTTTATGACTTGTCCTTCTTAATAGTTACAGGAAAAAGCACTGTCACCTTTGTTCAGAATACACTGGATTCTATCCAATTTGAGTATAGCTTTACTATATAGTTAACCTTATAATTAACTTAAAATAAATTCATAGTGATTTTTCAGTGTGAATTGTTAATACCTTGAAGAAAAACAGAGACGAAAAATCTGGCATGACTTTTCCAATTTACCACAGTATTTTGATTTTTAATCTCATGTTATTATTTGCTAATAAAAAATGAATGTTCTCATTATTTTACTATTTCAAGTTTTTTAATGTTTTTAATTTGCAAGTACTAGTAGACTTCTATGAGAACTCTCTAAAATAAATTTTACACATAGAGCTTTGGCCTAAGGGCATTGAAATCCCTTTGCTGTGTTGAAAATTTCCTTCTATGGGGTTGGAATCTTCTGAGTAAGAACATTCTTCTTTCCCCCAAACAAGCAGAGCTACAGGATTCAAGGAGTACATTAAATACCAATCCCACAAATGTACATGTATGCATACACATGGACATCCAGAAATACAAAGTTACAAACTACTTTGTTGAAAGATATTAAAATGCCGAAAACGTAAGGTTAGCAAAAAGCCAAAGTTATGCAACCTTTTCTTGAGTGCATGGGTGATGATATCATCTTTAATTACATGCTACATGCAGTTTTATTCCTATTTTTCCTTTTTTTTTAATAGTAGCAAAACTAGTGCTTTGTTCTTTTATCTCATTTCACTGGCTGAACCACTATTGTTTGAAAAATCAGTTCAAAGATGCAGTCTGAGGCAGAATCAGATGTTGATCCGAACAGTAAACATTGGGTAAAGTTATAAGCCATTGAAACTATGAGAAATATTTGACATCTTTCGCTAAAACCTAATAAAATAGGGCTGGATTTTCATATCTGCTCCAGGGAAAATAGGAAATATCCTTGCTGATGGGGCTGTAGGTGATATGGGATTGCCCTTCCTTCTGCCCCCCCCGAAAGTAGGTTTAGAGCGCAGCTTGTAAGAGGAGATCCCATTCACCAGCTGGTGGAGGACGGCGGTGTTGATCCGGCCAGGGAGGATTAATCGCAGGAAGGAGCTGTACCCTGGAGGTGCTGTGGGTTGTACATTACCCCTTCCTCTGAGCTAGGTCTGGAAGTGCAGATTGGTCCAGTGAGTACAGCACAACTGAAGAAAAGGTTTGCCAAGAAGTCTGAGGTGATGGACAGTTTTATTGCATATATCACAGCTATCTTGAGTTTCCAACTACAAAATTTTAATTTCAATTTAGGAAAAAAAAAAAGACAGCATATTTACAATCTAATTTGCGCAGCCTAGTAATACGTGAGGCCTGTGTAAAATTGCGTCTGATCTGAGAAAAATCTGTTCCTTTTGTGACAGGAGCATACTGAGGCACTCAATCACACTTGAACCTGAAGATCTGGGATAGTCTTAACAGGAAGAAGGAAAGGAGAAACATAACACATGAGGTCAATTTTGACAGCTTAAAACTGTGGTATCTGAAAAACCAATAGGATCACATGATTTCTCAGAACTCACAATCTCTCACAGGAGAATGCAGCCTGCAGCACTCTCTTTGGATGCATGCCCAAGACAGACAACAGCATATGGTCAAGCATGGGGATAGCAGGGTAATGGAACACAACGTCATGCTACTGTGTGCTACCGGGAGAAGCGGGACAGCAGCCAGGGGCCTCTTCCCAACGGGAATTTCTAGGGGGCTGGTGTGATGCTCTTTCACATTAAGAGAAACCCAAACTATCAAATTTTTTTCACAGTGTTTTCCTAGGCTGCTGTGTGTCCTTGCCATATGGAATATACCTTGCTAGCAAGGTGCCAGGCAGGTGCCAGATCACCTTCAAGCACCAAGCTCCTGTCACAAATAAACAATGAGAGGTGCTGAGGACTAATAAATCTTTGTGGTGGATCAGCACCAAGTGAGTAAGGACTGGTGATCATGTAATTGTGATTCATTAGGGGAAATACTCAGTGCCTAATGGCCCAAATATTTGCACTCACCTGTGTGTGGTGGTTATTGGTGATACTAGTGTAGTTGTGTAGCATGGAAGTAGTTGGAAGCCATGCTGAAGGATCTTCCTTTTACTTTCTATTTTATTTTTTTTCTTCTCTATTTTTTTTCTTCTTAACAGAAACAGGAGAATATCCATAAGAGATAAACATTAATGGATTGTTCTTTTCCTTTTTAGACTCTTAAGGAACGGTATTTTACCCAAATGGTGTGTTTGATGTTTTTGTCTCTCACTCAAATACATAAAAGCTGGATTTGATACATGCTTCAGGTCCCAAAGCCACAGGTCTACAAAAGGAGCCAGACAACACCTGCAGCGAAATCCAGAGCTGAAGTTGTATGTCTCATGTGTGGCTTGAGCTATGTATCTTAGAGGCTGTTTCTCAACAGTCAGTGCCCAGAAAGCAGAATCACCTTCATGACTCAGCTGTAAACTCTGATGCAAGGCATGTTTCTTAGCTCTGTCTAAATCTCTGGTATCGTAACCTGCAATGCAAGGAAATGCCTGTTTCTGCTTGAGAGCTGGAAAGAACAATAATGTTGCATGTATCTATTTCACTGCACTCATCCTTGGATATCCAGCAATTTCTCTAGTTCAGAAAAGGGAGCAATCAGGCATGGATTTGAAGATTACAACTCTACAAATGGGATGTAGACTTAGGTTTGAATCTACAATTCTAAACAAAATTTAAAATGCAGAGTCAATGCACCTGCTGTCCAAAAGGCACCAGTTGTGCTAGGTGCTTAAAATCTTCATCTCCTGACCCCATCAGGGGTTAAACCTTTCTTTAAAACAAGGTCTAAGAAAGAAATAAGCATGTGTCTGTCACCCTGTTTTCTCATTTCCCTACTTTGTAGCAGCCTAGGAATTACAGCACATTATGCTGTAATAATAAAGCCCATATGCTTTGAGCAACAATTCAGTTCAATTCTTCTGAGGGGTGATTCAAATTCACATATCCTATCTCACCTACAAAGATCTTTAGCTGCAGGGTCTTCTAAGGAGCTCTGCAGGAAATACTCTTAAGCCAATCTGTAAAAGTTTTCAACTTGTGTGGCATAACAAAGGACTTATGAGTCTGTCTCTCAACCCAGCACAAACTTGGAGTACTTATCAGGAATTCTCTTCACAGTCCAGAGGTGCTGGTCTCTAAGTTTGGTGGGTATAAATACATGTAGTCTCAGTTCTTCATTGTTTCCTTGAACATTTCCTTTAAAGGGACTCTTCAATACTTATCTGAAAATGCTTGATCTGTTTATCACCCTTTTTGATGAATACATTTTTTCCATGCAGATTCAGTGGATTCAGCAACACAGCAAGTCTGAACAGAATTCAGACTTACTTTCGAAATGACTATTATGAAATTCAAGATGGAAGAAAAAAGTGTGAAAGTTCTCAATAGGGTGAAAGGAATATGCTAACAAAAAGAGAATAGAAGTTTTGCTTCCTCTGGCACACTGCACCCCTTCCCTACTGCTTAGCAACGGATAAGATGCCACTTATTTTCAGACAGGAAACAGAAACAGCAAGAAGGCTGCACACAAAGCTGGTATCACTGCAAGTGTCCTGTGCAGCTCACTGGTGCACAGAGGCTTGGCCTATAACGAAGTCATTTGCATTCCCATGCAGTCGTGGCTGTGTGGACATCAGGCCAGACTCTGGGAGCTGTTGTTTCATTGAATCAAAAGAAATTTGCACATGAAAGCCACATCCGCATTACTTAACTCTGCAGCTTACTCAGGATTGCCTTCCTTTCAGACCAAAGCAAATCTGAACCTGTGATTAAATCTTCAGAGGATTTCTTTTATTTCTTTTGGATATCTGCTAGACTTGACAAGTGGTGAACATTCTCCAAGCAAATATCATTTGAGGCATTACTTATTCCCTCTCCAGCCCTGAATCTCTTCTCTCTCAGTAGAGACCCCCACCATTGCAGAAGTTTCTCCAACCTCCCCAGTCTGCCTCCCTGCCAATTGGCAGGGTGCAGACATTTATCTTTTCAGTATCCACATGCATTTCCAATTTAATTGCAAACTTTATTCCCATATGCAATCAGGAATAAAAGGAACAGATATCTGCCCAGTGCTAAATATTGATCACATTAGGTTGAAAATAGCTTGCAGATTGTCACTACTATATTGGTGATCTGAAATAAAAGCTTAAGCTGGAAGCTGACACTGGGCATACTTACAGGCGTAATGTAATTATCTATGTGGTCAATTATGTCACCAATGTACATGCAAGAAGTAGTTGTTGTTGCAAACTGCAACTGCAAAAACAGATTACCAATTCTAAGCAGATGCTAACTTTGGTTCAGTAATTTGCACTTCATGTGGAGGTCAGATTCTGACCTCCCACATCTCTGCCACCATTGTATCTTTCATGCAAATTTATTCTCTCCCACACACCCTCTTTTGTAAATAAATAAACAAATGAAGTGGAGAGTGATAACATTTTCAGTGACTGTAGTGTCTGGGGAAGGCATCATATTGCTGAAGCCAAACAAGAACAAAGTCTTAGGCTTATTCACTCAACTGCCATAGCTCCAGCATTGATAGTGGAAATTCCTCTGCTGTATCCGGTTAATGTGCTTCAACCCTGACCTGAAAGAACCTTTATGGCTGACAGAATAGTTTAATTTTCGGGCCTATTCAATCTTTGGCCTCTCTGCTAAGACTGCCAACAGGGGTGCAAATTAACACCAATTATTCTGGTGTTTTATGTACTGGGCTGAGAGCACCAACTCATTTTACACAGGCCATCACCCAGCTGTCAGATGTTAATGACTTTTGGTTATTTCTGACCTGCTTCAGATTCATCTGAGTAGCTTGGAGCTGAAAGGGTCACTATCTCGTTAATAAGGGACTGACTGGTATAACCCCCCCTATCTTTCCCTCTCACAAATTCAAGAGTAAATGTTTATTTTCACATTAAATAATAACAAAAGGTCAAACGGCAGCCTGTTGCAAACTCAGTGGGTTTATGCCAGTATTAACATCAGCTATTTGTGCCTATTAACGTCAGCTTCATTGGGCATGGACAGTAACAAGTGTCCTTCACAGTTAACACTGATGAAATAAGGAATGTAAATGCATATGTATTTTTAAATAATTTATCTGACGATTTCACATTTAAAAATCACGAGTAGTATAACACGTATATGTTAAGCCACCATATCTGAGATTGGAAAGTCATTTGTTTGCAAAGAATTTGTTTGACAATTGATACAAAAATTATTTGTTTACTATTCTATTTGCTGTCGCTACTCAATCAGCTTTTTGCTGTGTGGATATATCATTACCTTATCTTAGAATATGGGTGATCTCAAGATGCTTCTTCCTTGCAACTATGATTAGCAAGAGTCTGCTTTTCCATAGCAGGTTGTGAGGAAGCTGTTTTGAGGACTATAAGCGCAGTTTTGAGGACTATAATTTCTGAGTTTTGCTTCTTTCAGTTGTGTGAGAGAGGCCGAGTTTTTCATTCTGTGAAATAATTTGCGATAGATGGCTCCTTAGACGAAAAAGGATTTGTGCTGAACGCTGAGGCGATGCTTTTAGCTTGCAGTGGGGGAGCGAGCTGCCTGAGTGTCAGTCTGTCAAAAAAGGCACAACTTCTGGGTCTTTCAAAATGCCCTCAAAACCACAGTTAGTATCTTAGGGGCATCTGTGGGCTGCAGTGGTACCTTTGCAATCAAAAGCTTTCAAGCATTTGATCTTAGGTACATCTTTAAGGAGAAAGGCTTAGAGTGAAGTTGTTAATCACTGGTCCTGGTACTCAGTATAAAACAACAAGAATAAACAGCTCTGATCGTGTACCATTTCATTAGGAAGTTGGTCCAATACACAGAAGGTAGGAAAGTAGCAGTAGAAATTGAAGAATGTGCTTCAAATTCCATGTAAATTTACTTAGTGCTAATGCAGCATCTGCATTGACTACAGGACATGTTTGAAAGTAATCAAATGCTTAAATGTTTTAACTGTCTCCCTGCTAAATTTAACTTTTTATTAAATCAACTATTGTGGGCAAAATAATTACCATTGGATTATTGAAAGCTTATTTGCTGAGGATTAACAATGCAATAGGTGATAATTAAGGTTTTATGAAACTGAAATAATAATAATAGAACAGGTTTTAGTTATACAGTAACCCCCTCCACTCCATCAAAGCACTGCTATTGCTGTGCACGTGAAGAGTGTGCAATTTGCAGTGCATGCAAACTATGAAAGGAAATCTGATACAAAAATTAGTTGTTGTGTTTCAGACATTAAACTGTTCCCCATTCTCTTCCTTTCCTGCTTTAAAGCTTTCTAAAATTTTGGAGAAAATGTTATACAAAAAAGAGAATGATTAACTCTGCTGGTGCTGCCAGGTAAAGTGCTAGAATATAGTTGTGGAACTTATAGTATGACAGGTAATACTCTTGCAACAACTCAAGAGCAACTGTGGCACCAGTGCCCTGGCTTGCTTTCCAGCTATGGAATAAGCAAAGGTGATAGAAGCCTCTGTTAATGTCTCCGGCATTCCGAACTCTTCAAAGCATAACATTTATTTATGGGATAGCCTTAGTAGATGTCGTGCAGAGATGTTACATTAATATTGTGACACAATGTTGTTTTTTACAAAAATGTGATTAATATACTGCCCGACACTCTCCACTGTGTTCTGGAATTATCAGGCTCATAACCACAAGCATCTTGCCATATGTGGGTATAATTATTCTTTATTTTATTCCCCACAATAGAATAATGCACATCACAGCAAAAAGTAACTCAGCACTCCTTGAAATACTAATAAAGAAAAGGGGAACACTGGTAAACATCACGTTGTACCATCCAAAATCTCAGGCCAAATTGGAGCGTCAGATGGTTGCTTATTTGATTTAGAAGTACAGCACTAAGGGGGGTTGCACTTTCCTGTGGGTATGTGTACATATTGCACACTCTTTTTGACGTAAGAGATTGTGTATATAGTTACTAGCAGTTTGCTTATACTGCACAACTTATGAGGATTTCAAAGCCAAAGGGCCAAAGTCTCCTCTGTTAGGCACTTAAAGGGGTTAGCATGTAAGATAGTTGTTACTTAGAGGATAGGAAAACAAAATGCTTTAGTATATATTAAGCTACCAATAATATAGCAGGAGATGCCTGTAAAAAATAATTCCAATTTTTTTATTTCTTACTTCTTCCCTTCAGCCACAACTGTGGATTCTGCCTTAACGCATTCCTCCTCTCTATCCTGAATCCATGCCAGCCCAGAAGTTCGCTTTTATGATTTTTAACACCTTTAGGGATGCTTTTGCATGCTTTCAACAGCCAAATATAACTATTGTTTGGATTTTTCCATTTAGAAAATTTATTCTTAAACCCTGAGCATCCTGATTGTTTTTGAGGCTTGAAGAGTCTCATCTGGATCTTGTATAGTCCAAAACATGGATGAAAATGTTCTTTCATTTGCTTCTTTGTTTTCAGCAATAAATCATGAGACAATATTCCGGGTTTTTCATTCCAGTGTTCTTTTAGTGAAATAAAAAAGAATTTAGATCAAGGTTAGCCAGCAGATTTCATATAGTTGCATAATTATGAAGCTTTTGTCAAAGTTTTACATGATAAATCACCGTCTGAACTCTTTCTTTAGAGACTGGGTAGTACCATTTAAGATCGATAAGGTGTGTCTAGGCAGATGGTTGAGAAGTGGAGTAAAACATGCACATTGGAAAATAACAGGACAGTCTACTGGAATGAGGTCTCTTCAATATTTTTAGTAATATAAGCAAAGCAATCATACTGAAAGTCAACACCTTTTCAGAAAGTTAACAGCCATTGCATGTGGCAATGTCAGAGATAGTCAATAAAACAGTGAGAATTACTCTTAGCTACCAGAAAGTGCTGAGTACTGTTTTCCTCATTATGTTTGGTGTAATAAATAAGTGTGATGTGCAAGACCACAGTGTATAGCAACAATGAGAAAATATTTATCTGTCATAGCAACAACTGGAGAACTGTTAGAAGAGAGGTGCATGGAAAGTTTAGTAGGAATTTGTAAGAATTAGCAACAGCCGGTAGGGTTAATAGCCCAGTCAGAATTTGTCCACAGATATTTCAAAATTTTCACTGACATTTAGCTCCATTTAGTGATCCATGTGCAGTTAAGCAAGATATTGTCTGCCATGGAGTTAATGATGCTGAATAGGTACTCTGTTTTTAAGCTATCCAATATGTATATTGCTATGTATAGTGGAGAAAAGGTAAGAATTAGAGTACATTCTGTAACCCAGGTGCATTAATTGTACTGAAGTCCAGAAATACCGCTTCCTTCAAAATAAACAACCCTTCTCCCGCTCCCCCCCCCCAATTGTGATAGCTTTTTAAATGATGACAATAAAACTATATGGTTATGCATATTAATGAGATCTAGGTAGATTATTCAAATTGATGTATTTTGTTTTAGGAACTGTAAATCTGAAATATCAATATGGAAAGCTACTTTGCAGAGGATGTTGACACTTGACAGAAAACAGTTTTATTGCCTTTTAGTAAGAGGTTTCTGTACCTTTTTTTTTGTTTGTTTGGCTGATTTTTGTTTATTTAATCTATTATTTCCTGTTACTTTAGGGAAAAATCTGGGTCTATTTTCTTTTTTTTTTTTTTTAACCTGAGAAGAGACAGGGAAATTAAAAATGGCAAGGGAGTAAGGGAGTCTCTGGCTCGAAAACTAGGAGCATTGTGCCTCTTCTAATGTCCTTAATTAAAGCATTCAAAGGGAAATGTGAAAAGATGTTTCCCTTTCACACAACTGTGGAGCGTTTGAATGATTGTATGAATATGCCGTAGCACAGTGTCCAAAAATTGAGTAATGGCACCACCTGGACGTTCCAGGCTGACTCATATGTGTGGCATTTCTTGCTTCCATTGGAAGGAACTCATCTCTGTAAGTACAGAAAGTCCTGTTTCTAGCTGAGGAAGGGAATGACATTGCCTTGACCTATTATCCAGCTGCCCAGAGAGCAGCTCACACACAGGTCTAAGATTGTTCTCCCGACCAGAAGGAAGCTCTGGATGAATTGCTCATTCATCATTCCAGCGTCATTAAATCAAGCTCTTCCTCTGCTGTTGCTTTGTTACTCCTCACTACTAGTGAAGAAGCCAAGTTTCGCTAAGGCTGAGACAAACAAGATAACTTTGTACTCCAACCTGTTGCTCCCTTAGCTTTCAATACTGAGCTGTCTCTTTCTAACGTGGTAAGATCCTGAGTGAGGGGAAGATGAATAGAGTATGTGTTAAATTTTAATGCTTGTGTGTGCCTCTCAGAATGAAAGGGATCTGTACTGTCTTTTTGCCTTCTGCTCTTTACTGTCAAGTACCTTTTTTCTCATGCACGAGAACGGCGGATATAATCAACTCACATACTGTAAAAAGAAGAAGAAAAAGTTTAGGAAAAGAGGAGATGCTCAAAAAAGAAAACCAAGAGTGCTCTTCTATATTGTTTATAGAGAAGCATTCGACAGGACCTGTATATGTGTTGGTGGTAGGCCTCAACTAGCAGTCACACTAAAGCCATGACCCAGGCTTGTCTCTTCATGAAATGTAAACAGGAGCTGATTCAAGGAAAAAGGTTTTGGGAACTGAGCTGAAGACATCATAGGTAGTTCAGCAAAGTCTCAGTAAACAATTTCACAACTTTTCATGTATTTTATTTTCAAACATTTACATACTCATTTAAATAAAATATGAATTTGCTTAAAAATCAAGTGGAAGAGTTTTATATACATATATAAAGAGGTGTATATATACTTATATATACACATAGATACATAAATAAATCTATATAAAATCTGTAATTTGCTTGTATATCTGGCTTACAAGTATTGCAAAGAGCACAATTGCTTATGCTGGTTTTCTTTTCCACTCCTGGCTAATGTCAGAGTGAAGAGTCATAAGCAGCCAGAAATTATGATAATAAACCTTTTGAAACGATAAAAATAGTATAGAATAGTACAGTATAGTATAATATTTCCTTTCACTAAAGTGACCTGATTTTCTTTGCTGTTTTGACACAAAGAAGACAATGTATGTAAGTTAACTGACTTTAATCATTGCTTAGATTATCACTGCAGTTTGGAAGCTTGATATGTGCAGCACAGCAAGCCTCAGCTTATATCCGTAAAAGCCAACAAAACCATTGTCTGTGAATTTAATGACACAAATCTAGGTGCTGTCAGAATTATTCTGTAGCTGGACAAAGAAAAAAAAAATGTCACCATGGAAAATCTAAAGAAGTGGACTGTAAAATGCTTCACTATATTTTCTGAAGGATCAGATAACTTACCGAAATATGAAAATGTTAGGCCCCATTCTAGCCGGGGAAATCCAAGCAAATAAGTTGATTAAACAGTTTCAAGATAAGAGAGCAAATATGTGCTTATGGGAGGATATGTTGGATTTAAGTGCTAGTCTACCCCCAAACTATGCTCAAGAGTTCCAGACTCAGGTATTAGCTTATGATTTTGGATATTTCTCTATATGTAAAAGATGAGAGCTCTAAAATCCCTTGTCTGTCTCCAAATTGACTCTTCTAGATTTATTTAGATCTCATGTTAATGGCAAAATTATGTGTTTTTTATAGTAATTGCCCTGCTCCTTTTAATAATAGAAATTGAACTGTAGCTTGGGTCTATTTTTTTTCTCCAACTGTTTCCTAGCCAGTCCTATGGTTGTCTCTTCTCATGTTTTTAGACACTTGTAAGTACCAAAAATGCGGATATTTTCCATGATATAGGCACATGTTTTTCAACAGATACTGTAACAGATAACTAATAAAGGATACTCCCTTTATCGACATTTAGCTATCTGTGACTGATATGTGCAGGCTGCTAAAAATTCCTAGGTTAAACTGGGAAAAAAAATTCTGAAAGTCTAATTGACTGAAACAGTCACTTGCACTTTACAGCATAGACTACCAAACTAGAATCATCTTGTTTTGTATTTTTCCCACAGAAATGATTTTGTGCCCATGAAAGCTCTTTAGCAATTCATAGCATTTCTATCTTTCTGGTTCTGCCATGCCGAAACACAGTAATCCAAGGATCTGAATTCTGTAGTTCCTTATCTCAAAACAAAGTGAGCTGAATGAAATATGACAATACAAAATATAGCTCATAAGTGTGTCTTAAATTAGAAGAGCTAGTGGTCCCTTCTGACCTTAAAGTCTATGAAACTTTCATTAAAAGTCTGCCAATCATTCTTTCTTGTGCTTTTTCTTCCTCTTTAAAAACCCTAAATATTTTTTCCTGCCTTACCCTACTCATTTTTCATTGTCTTAAGTTTTCACTGATCTCCTGCCCTTGATATTTCCCTTCCATTCAATTTCTTGTCAAAATATTCCCTGTGCTTTTCTCATCTTTCCATATGAACATATATCTATCTTAGTGTGTCTTTCCATTTTTTTTCTTGCTAATAGTTCCATAAAATCCATTAGCATTTGAGTCATCCATTTTCCACCCCAAAAAATAATCTAATACTTCCTGTATCCATATACTCATGCCTTCATATCTGTAACTCACAAATTAATTTTTAGCTTTCTTTTCAAAACTGTTTCTCCAATATTCAGTTATTTGTCTGCCCAGATTATTTTGTTTCCTCCTTTGTCCAGGTCAGCTATAATTTCAGCCATAATAAATTTCCCAAACAGTCCTCACCTTTAATCTCTTGAGCATTTTGTGATAGCTTTACACTCCCCGGCTCATCACATTTGTGTCGTTCTTCTATTTTTGGCCCCTGCATAACTTGCCTTCTCTCCAAAATTTTAAGATTTATGAAATCTCTGCTCCAGACTATTTTTTTCTTCTTTCTTCCCAATTCCTTTCTCTCATCGAGATTATCATCTAACTGAAGTTGCCTTTGGAGACTTGCACTTAACCCATTATTTTGTCCACTCACTCAGTTAACCTCCTAATTGTATCTTCTTCCCTCACACCAATCTCCTTTAATTTGTTATATCTGTGGTCTACATAACTGTCTACAATAGTGCAACAGTGTTTCTATAATCCATCCTAAGCTAACGAATGGTGTGTTACCCAAACTCAAGACCTTCTGGACTTCAGAGTATATACATGCATACATATGCAAACACACACACCTATATACATATATACACATACATACATATATTGCTAACTTTGTCTGAGAAATTTAATCAACAAGTATTTGAGCAAGTGCAGACTATACTATGCCTCTGGTCACAGTACTTGCCATCAGTAGAAGTATGCCAGTTTATACCCGTATGAATTGTCACTGAGAGAGAATTTCTGTGAACCCGGAAAGCCTGGCAGTAAAAGGGAAGGGCTCCCTAAAGCTCTCAGTTGGCTGCACCTCCACCACAGCACTTCAGAGGGTGTCGAGTCGCTCCCTTCATGGACAGCCAGGCCACGTGTCCAAAGTACTGTTGGCCTTCTCATCCAGTGGGAGAAGCTATTTCCCCTCTTTATTCTCCGACACATACAGTCTTAACCCTGTTAAAATGGCAGCTAACTCTTTGCAATCAGAAATTGTAGAAGCATCATGGAAATACTTTTCAACAGAGAACACAGCCCATGTTTTAACTACTGTAGGTGAGAAAAAATATTATGCGTAGGATGAGTGCAACCCTTTCATGGGTTAATAGCCCCACAAGGCCCCAGAGGCAAGCAGACACCCACCTGATGTTCTAGCTGCTGGAGCTCACTTCTGAAGCGTTGAGTTAGCTGACAGATGTGTAAAAACCCATGTAGGGAGAGAGACAGCTCCCTGCTGAATGAGCTGCGCAGCAGAGAGGCTCCTGTGCACTGTTAATTCCGGTACAAGACTCTGCTGTGCTCCTGAATGACGGGCTCACACAGCACTGAAGAAAGACGAGCGTCCTGGACAGGAATCTCTCCCAGTCGACTGTCTTGGCATAGGCTTTCAGCAGGCTGATATTGGCTTCTCAAGAGAAGTCTGTTAGTCTACTTTACTGTAATAAATTAAGGTATTAGAACTCTCTGAGGATTTCTTGTATTTTATAGAGGTAAAGGTTGTATATTTTATTCTTATGTTTTATAGAAGATAGGCATATTTAAAAACACTTCCCACTGCACAAACTATTGTGATACAGAAGAGATCTATCTCACATTTGCTGTCATAGGCCTCCTAATTTTGAGTGAACACTCCTGCTTACCTTTTTTTTTTTTCCTGTAAAAATAATGAAACAAATGTACAGTTGAGATCACCTGTCATAACAGTGTGTAGTCCCAACAAAGCAAGTCAGGAAGAACATTTTAGGCCGGTAAAGACCACCACTTCCAGGGCAGTTAAACATGCCCTTCTGCAAACAGCTGGCATTAAGTGCCATTATAGGCCATCTGACATTTTAACAGCAAATACAGCATGTACATAGTGTGAATCCACACCATAAAGACAAATTCTTTCATACAAAAGAAACCTTCTTTATAAGAGCAGAATGTGGCCAGTGAATGTGTTCATTTTTCCATAGTAGTAGGATGAGGCAAGTGTCAAATAAATGATTGCATTCAGTAACACAGACTGTGTCAGTTTGCAGAAATGTAAAAGACATACACCATGTTCTAGACTGAAGCTGCAGAGACTCAGATTTCTGCAGAGTTCTGCTGCTGCCATACCCTAGGACTTTGTAGCAGGCATTTCACCCAAGTACCTAATGTAAAGTATAAATAATGGTGTTTTCCTTCCTTCGGTAGATGGAAAGAAAAGCATGATAATGAAGAGTTATCAATGTGTGTGTCCGTTTTTATGCACCTGTAGTAATAACTACATAAGCTCAATTGAGTAACTGCAGATTAAAAATACCTTGATATCTTAGTGAAAAAAATAGAAGGAAAGCATTTGAAAATACAGGTTTAGGAAGAAATATAGTTCCAGGCAGAGTAAACAAGACAGTAAATTTACATCTAAGTCTAAATTAAACATAATACCTAAGTTTCTACTTTTGATGTATATTATCTATTAAGGGGAAATTCTGATAAGTAAAGGCAATGTGAAGAAAAAGCTTTGTAACGAAGATGTGTATTTTGAATAACATCATCCTTGGTACAATGAGCAAGGTACACATCTTTTTTCCCTCTATGCTTTGTTATTCCACAAATACAGATGCAGACAAAGGCACAGCCACACACACATAAATTTAAGCTTTCAAATAATTTCTTATGCCCTCAAGAAAATACTCTTTTGTTCGGTCTTATTTTGTTGAAAGAACACTGATTAATACTGCCAGTGGAAAATCTACCGGATTTAGCCACTTACAAAGAAAACGCTATGACCAGTATCTTAGTCAAGTTCTCTCTGCTGCTGCTTTAGCTGTCAAAGTCAGTGGTGCACTGCAGCATTCAAGGTAATTTCCATTTAGTGGTAAAAGCTGTTTTCTTCAATTTCTTGGCTTCTTTGTCTTTCTGCTTGCCCCCTATCCATCTAATACCACTCAGATGTCATGGGCACGCTTACATTTACCTCCCCCAGCGCTTGCTGTCCGCGTGCGTGGCGTGCCCGCAGACCAGCGCTGATGCTGCAGCCGGTGCCCAGCACTCGGCGTCGCGGGGATGCGCCTCGGCGCAGCGCTGCCCAGGGCAGCTGCTGCCTCGCAGGCACTCTCTCATGCAGCAGGTATTCAGTTTGATTACATGCTCATGATAAGCTGTTAAAAGGCACTCATGCAGGACTCTTTATTTACTCCTCCCTCCCCCTTGCCCCGCCATCTATGAATCTAACTGGACGCTGAAAGGAAAAGCTGTTTGACAGATTCTCAAAATTCGTGGGGTATCTTGTGTTAGCTAATGAATACACAGCTATGTTAGCTGTGGCGTTTCTAAAGCAAAAGCTGTGAGAGAAAGTGAGAAAAAGTGGAAGATAAAATAATTGTAGTTGTGTACTTGAAATAGTATTGTCCCTCATTTTTCGAATTATTTTAAAAATAGCAAAGTGATAAAATTCATGCATACACTTAAGATCTTTAGGTCTTGGATTGATGAATTACCCAGATACCACAGAACTTGGATAGAACTGAGGATAAAGCTAAAAACAGGCATCTGTTTAGCTATTACCACTAAGCATGTGGCAAGGTCTGGGAAAAACTAAAACAGATCCTATGTGTTACATATAGACAACATTCAAAACTGACTTTTCTGATTTATTACTGAGTGAACTAAAATAAATGCTGAATTTCACTTTCTATGAGACCCCTATGTCATAAAAATGGGAGTGGAAGTGTCATATCACCAGTTTTTTTGTTGAGATTTTCAGTATTTCCCTACTTACTGAACATTTCTATGTCTTACCTTTTCTTCGTGCCATAGTGGCTGATTTCAATCCTTAGAGATGTATGTGTCTAAGACAATATAAACTAACAAGAAATAATAGCATTATTATCCATGGAGAGTATGAAATAAGAAATGAATAGCTGAATTTGATTGAAAAGATATTTTATAGCAGATAAGAAATCTAAGAAATTCATGTTATTTAATCTGCTTGTTCATTTTCTACCTTGAAGAAAAATAAAACCTTATTTCCACTGAGAATTGCACAGAATTATCAGACAGGACCCATGTGTGTCATACAGCCAACCCAGATACCAAGCATTTCGGCATTCCTTCTGTCATTCAGACACAGCAGCATGAGTCAGAATATGGTCTTGAACAAAAAGTTTAATCTTAAAAATATAATCCATCTTTACAGTGTGTTGTATTTCTTTCTCATCTTTTGAGAAGAGCTGCAGCACGAAGGCCACAGGGGACTGTCCAGTCTGACCTTTTTACCCATCCCTCCTATATCTAACCCAATACTCAGCAATCTAATGGCATTTCCTAGTTACTATAATTATGTTTTTGTAACATTTTCCTGTTATGACTTGTTGTATTAAACCAGCTCAAGGAGTGCAATCTCCTTCAAATTTTTAAATTCAAATGATGATCCATCTGGGAAAAATAAATGTATAATTAGTGCTGATTCATAAAACTGGTACACATGGGCAAAATTAACTCTTAAGTTTTTAAGTGACCTTTCTAGTGTTCTCTTAATGTTGCCCTCATGCAACAACTATACTACTTGTCCATGTCATAAATCACTTTTAGATTCTCTATTTGTGTAACTCTATCCAGAGGGGAAAAGTTTAAAGATGACATATTTCTGTCTAATTGACCACTGTATTTAAGCCTGAATTGAGAATCACATGGCATAGAGCAGTCAGAAAGAGAAAAGAGACAGGAAAATGGTGCAGTTCTATAAAATGTTCTGATGCTTAAAACTGCCTATATTAGAGAATAACAGAAAGGGAGGACCATAACACAAGTCACTAGCTTGGTTATATGCTTAAAAAAAAAAAAAAGGTTATGTCTTAATAATAAAGTCCTAGCGGAAAATGGGAGCAGTACAGAATGAATATCTGAATAGCTTACTTAAAATTGCTAGACTGGGCAATAAAGATATAAAACTTCTAAGTCTGTTCCAGAATTCCAGGTCTTTCATTCAACAAAAACAACAAAAAATTCTTTTTAAAGGCTTAGTATTTCAATACATGATCAAGCAGCAAATTAAGGTGAAATATTTGTTGTTAAGATTAAGACCTTGAAAGCAGCTTCTTGCTATAGTTCTCTTCAAGCTAGAGTTGTTGATGAATAACTAGCATTTTAGAATTGGATTTTAGGATAGCAGATAGTTAAAATGTCCTGAGTGTGTAACCTGTGTCTGTCCATTAGATTTACTTCTGTGTACTAAATCAGATCAGTATGCTGAGGAATAAACAATCATTTAAAGTCATTACGTTAAGCTAAAAGCTCATGGTCTCATGTGACTAGTATTATTCAAGGTAAAAAAATATAAATTTGTGCAGAGCTGATTCACCTATGGTAGAATCTCACTGCTCCTAAAACTGAAAGGAGATACAAACAATGCAACACAGTCAATAACCCCCTCAATAGCTAATAAATAAATAAATAAGTAAATTACGGGAATGCCACTTGAATTAACTGACAATTTGAGAAGTGTTTCTACTTTGAGTTAAACAGCTTAGCAAAAGTTTAAAGGTCAGTTCTGCTGTAATTTCAGTTTTATGCCCATAGATTTCCTTGTATAGAGCATGAAATGCAGTGTACCAAATCGGAGGACGAAGATTACATAAAGATACCACAAAGTTATCACCAAGTAGTATCTGTAGAATAATTTTTGAGTCCCTAACCAGCCTGAGTCAAAACACATGTTAAACACCACTCTTTGGACATTTACAGGAGGCTTTTGTAAAACACTTAAGTGGCTTTCAGGTAAACAGGGTTTCATCATTAGCAAGTGCTTTGATTCCTCATATCCTCTTTCTGTCCTGATTACATGAAACTCTAGTTGTTCTGCTAAGTGGAAGAAAGGGAATTCATTACCAAAATGTCACTCTAACCCCATTCAGAGGTCTTTTCAGAGATTCAGGTCTAGAAGAAAGCCCTCAAATGATCATCCGTGATTAGTTCAGTTTATTTCTTCCTTTTCAAAGGGCTAGAGACCTAGTAGAGATAATGAACTGCACTGGCTACATGCAGTAGTTCTAAGCCAAATTCTGGCAGTAAAAAGGAATCGACAGAAAAGGTTTATCAGCCAGTTCAGTGTTCTTATCTTTTAACATGTATGACTGAGATATTAACAGAAGCAGGGAAAAGGCAGCTGGACCAGACAAAGTAATACAGTGTCATAGCTAGTGTTGTATGGAAGAAAACTCTGACTTTTTTTCTGGAATAAAATATAAAACTGTACAAAATTATAAAGAGTGAGCACTTTGCCAAAGAATTAGAACTTAATGGTCTTTATAGATTCAGCTGTAGTTATGTATTTTATTGCACTGGAGAAATAGGGATGAGACTGTACTTAAATCCAAAGTTAAGGAATTTTAACAAGACATATCTCTTTAACTGTTCTAGAAAATATGAAAAAAAATTAGAACAATCTAGTAAGTTTAGTCTTATATTATTATTTATTTATTTATTTATTTATTTTTACTTTGCCCTGGAAACAAATATTTTCTCAGCTATCCATTTCTGTGATGTTTCACACAGAATCACAGAATCACAGAGAATGGTTGAGGTTGGAAGGGACCTCTAGAGATCATCTCGTCCAACCCCCCTGCTCCAGCAGGGACACCCAGAGCACGGGGCACAGGGTGGCATCCAGGTGGGTTTGGAAGTTCTCCAGAGAAGGAGCCTCCACAGCCTCTCTGGGCAGCCTGTGCCAGGGCTCTGTCACCCTCACAGCAAAGAAGTTCTTCCTCACATGGAGACGGAGCTTCCTGTGTTTCAACTTGCACCCGTTACGCCTTGTCCTGTCGCTGGTCACCACGGATAAGAGTTTGGCCCCATCCTCCCTACATTCACCCCTCAGGTACTTGAACATGTTAATCAGATCTCCTGACAGTTTTCTCTTCTCCAGGCTAAACAGGCCCAGCTCCCTTAGTCTTTCCTCATCAGATAGATGCTCCAGTCCCTTAATCATCTTCGTGGCCCTACGCTGGACCGTCTCTAGAAGCTCCATGTCGCTCTTGTACTAAGGCCCAGAACTGCACTCAGTATTCCAGGTCCAGCCTCACCAGAGCTGAATAGAAGGGCAGGATCCCATCTCTCAAAGTGCTGGCCAGGATCCCATTGGTCTTCTTGGCCAGATGGTCAAATGTCTCATTTGACCGTTTTCAGACTGACATGAGTATAAAAGAATCTATTGACTGAGACTTTTATGGTGGAGTGCACATTCTTTAATGTCAAATATTCTTCCATTCTTTCCAAAGTAATTGGTATATATTGAAATAAAAAAAAAGAAGTTTATCATCAATTTTTCAAGTATATATAGAAAAGTATATGAGAGGATTTTAAGCTGATGCTGGTCCATAAAACTTAGGTTATGCATAAAATTCAACATGTTTTGGATATCACAAAAAAAAAAAAAAAAGAGCAAAGAAAAATGCCAATTTTATGATGGCTTCATAAGGCTTTTCAAAAGGCTTTTGGAGTATCTGCAGATAATTTGAGAGTTAAATAATCACCAGATTCTTTAAAGACCCTTCACCTTATGGATGACTTTCTGGTCTAAAGATAGCGGTGGAGGTTCCCCAGGGGCGTCTGGTTCAGCAGCACTGTGAGCAGTGACATCTCGCTGTAGTTCACAGAGATTTATGCACCGTAGGGAGGCTGATTCACTGCTGAGCCATCAGACTTTGCAGAATCAGACAGATCATATGATGGGGGAATAGGAGGGAAGAGCTACAGCCTGTTCAGGTGGATAAGCAGCCAAGATGAGCAGTGTTTGCACTTAGGCACAATCCATTTAACTGTAACCCCTCACCTTATTCTTTTGGGGGAAACAGAGGAATTTGGAGAAGTGAACTTTGTGTCATAACAGCTATGCAGTAATAAGATTTCACATTATAAAGATCTGCCAGTCTGGCCAACGTACTGCTTTCTGCTGACAAAAGAAAAATTTATAGTCTCTCAAGAATTTAATTTATTAGTTTAGCATTACATATGATGTTTCAAACAGTTCCTTTCAAAAATGAAAATCAGAATTATGACTAACACTTCGGGAAGGGAAAAGGTTATCGTACTGCACTACAAAAAAGACATTATCCACCTGATCAAACTGGGCATCAAAGCTTCTTAAAGTAGAACCAATAAAATATAGATTTTTAAATAAAAAAGTGGTTTATCCTCACCTTAATATGCACCATCAGCAGTTTTATATCTGATAGAATGTAATCTGAATTTTATAGAATAGTAACTTAGAAATTTCTGAATATAGCTCCAGTGGGTAAACTCTTCCCTTAAAATTTAAATACATGTCTTTAGCTTTATCTCTTACTAGACTGACAATGACTATCAATCTTTAGAGCAATAAAAATGAAACCCAGCCCATCCAACACATCGTCAGAATTCTAGTCAGGTGTGTTGCTGCCAATAACTACAACTTGTGGCAATAAAAACCTATTTTGCAATTCTTGTGTGCAATAACAAAAATATTTTACGTTTATTGCTCTAATATATTAGAGAAATGCTTAGAGACATATAATTTGCATGCTCTGCGATATATCTGAAGTTTGTTCTCTGTACTCTGCAGTTCAGTTTTCTTAAAAATGTAATGTTTGTGTGTGTTTTTATAAACTTAGCTTTTTGGAAAGGATGAACACTCTGGACATAAAATTTCTAGTTAATACTGTATGATACAATTTACTGTCTTAGACACAAAACATGGGCTTAAATGGCTGGCCACAACTTTACTTAAAACATAAAGAACCTTAACCCTTACCAGAAATAATTCACTTCCAGTCATGGAGGGCAACCACCTTATCCATTCCATAGCTGGAAGATACAAAGCAAATCAAAACAAAAATCACCTAAGGGTGTAGTTGGGCAAAGAGATGCTGGACTTGGTCTACATGCGTCGAAGACTTTTGCCAAAGCTCAAAGCCTGCTAAGATAATGAGAGATAAAGGCTAATGAGAGATAAAGCATAATGAGAGTTTTTGGAGAAAGGGGGCGGTGTCTAGAAGGTAGTTACATGATTGCACACAGGGGTTCGTATTAATGATCCTGGTGAACACTGTAGTTAAGTATGAGAGTTCTGAGGCAATTCACAGGACAGGGCTATGGCTGCCTGAGACACAGGTACTAGATTTGTATTTCCTGGCTGAGGGACCTTGTATTTGCTCTTAGAGAAAACCTGCTGATGGGCTGAAATCACATGAGCCAGGCAATATTAGAAAAAAAAAAAAATAGAAGTGAAATATTTGACATGGTAATCATTGAATAATTCAAGGAGTTGGCAGAAAAGTACTCCCAAGAAAAAATATATAACACTAAGAAAAAAAAAAAAAAATGAGAATCAGAAGATTCAGGCAATTCATCCAGACCAAGGATCAGTCTGTTCCGAGGAGAAATGTTGCGTAGCCAGCACAGGCTCATCAAGTGTCTGCATCTGTAATGGTAAACATATTAATGCTTACCCTAGTAGTCTCAGGGGTCTACCATGCATACCATTGACTTCAGGAGAAGCAAGAGCTTTTAGCAAGATTTTTTTCAGCCCTTAGCAAGATACACAAGATGCACAAGACTGCCCTGGGGATTGGGATAGACACTTTGTGAGTCCAGCAGTTCAGGGAAGTACTGCCCTTACGCTTCCCTTTTCTCTCTAACCTCCCTGTAGCAAAGAGTTATGTGATGTTAAGTTTCTGCAATAAGGAAGAATGTGCCAAACAAAGATAGGAGTCTTATAGCCGCTGAATGCTATCCATGCCGTAGATGATTACTAATGGTCAATGCAAATATATTATACAGAAAAGCCAGATTACTGCTGATAATTAATAGGAAGAATTAACTAAATTAAATTAGAATAAGAGACCTTCCACCTTACAAAATTGTACAGTAGATAATTTCATCACATAGGGAAGAGAATCAAACATTAACAGATACCAGTAGCAATTAGTGGTAATGGTATAAAAAATGTAATAAATAAAAATGTAAAATACAACTACTCTTTTAGCAAATTGTCTAAAGACATCACTCTGCATTTAAGGGAGCTGAAGAACAAAGGCCTGTAATGATCTTTATAGTCGAAAAGATATGTCCAAGTAAAAGTCATAACTACTTACATAACACTTGAGCAAATAAGACATGTTGTTAACCCGTTGTTAGTCCTTTATCCCTACAAGTGATAGTGAGTAAAACTTCCTTAGTGCCATACCTCAGTCCTCAGTGAGACATCACCTTCCACACCTATGCATTAGCAAGCAGCAGATATTTCTAGATGTGCCAACTTTGATGTTCAGTTCCTGTGCAATCTGTTGTCATCACAACATGCTGATGTTTCTATAGATTGTGACAGTGATGCCTACTGAGTGTACTTTACACAGATGGGTGTAATGAGCCTGTAATTACTAGTGTGTGTGTATTAGAACATCACATATAAATTCAAATTTTGCTGTTAATGAAGAGCACAGATTCAACATTAATGAACCCTACTTGTTTACATTTAAATTTATGAATACAATACAGTGGTAATAAAGCAAAACTTCATAGCAGAATTTATGTATAAATAAATTGGCATAACCTTAAGGTAGAGTTAACTCCTGACTACTTTTATGTAGTACTTCAGTACTTCCATTAAACATCTCTAACTGGCAACTGCCAAACAAGTAAAAGAAAAATAAAGGTAAGTAAAGCCTTAAATGAAATGTAGTTCTTAGCCACTAATAAATTATTTTGATTGTCTGCAAAACTAATGTGATTTCCAATCCAATTCTCTTTATTTTCTTTCTAAGTATGAAGTCAACACTGAGCTGCTACAGGAGGTAGTTTGCTGTCACAAGTCCAGAAAATTTTATGAACCAAGGCAAACCTTCAAACATGTTTTGCCTGTCAAGAATTATGGATATCTTGAGAACTGAGGCACTTCGTATCATAGAATCATAGAATGCTTAAGGTTGGAAGGGACCTCTAGAGATCATCTAGTCCAACCCCCCTGCACACGCAGGGTCACCTACAGCATGTGGCTCAGGACTGTGTCCAAGCAGGTTCGGAAGATCTCCAGAGAAGGAGACTCCACAACCTCTCTCCTAAGGCTCCATACTGTCTTTGATAAAGAAGTGTGAACTAATAACCCCATTTAGATACACTTTGCATTTGTGCAAAAGTTCTTTTTGGTATTTATGTCCATTTTTGGATTAAGGGCTTGATTACAAGTTACAGTGGACCAGTCCCAAAGAGTGGACTCCTAGGTCGGAACCACATCCTTCAAGTAACTGTATAAGATTTCAGTATGATACCTGGGAGGTGGTATGTGCATCAGAACACCCTACATCTGAGCAGATTAGAATAGGTCTGCCAGCTGAAGCTATCCAGGAGGAAGTGGTGCACATCTCTTCCTAAGGTTTGCATAGCTTAGTAAGGAACGCTTCTGTATGTTTTTGTATGTGCAATACTTTCTACAATTCAAGCATTCTAGATTCATAGGTCCCTGGGACTGGAAATGAAGGTAGAAGAAAGGCAAATATTCTAGATTCTCCAAGGAAAATAAACCTGTTTAGCAGAGATTGACTGCAGTCAAACAGTTCCTACTTCTCTACCACCTTCAGCAGTGCCTCTGTTTGTAAGGTGGTGGATAAAACCAGCTCGTGAGTCTTTGCACAGGCAGACATCTGTCTGAAGTGTGCCAATGGACTCATTTTGGAGAGCTTTGCATCCTTGGTTCAGAGCTGTGGTATGCTTTCAAACAGAAAGAATTACAGTGTAACAAACCCTTGAATATGTGAACTTCTCTCTACATTTTTAATGGGATAACTAAGATGAGGGGGGAAGGGCTTTTTCTAAAGTAATGTTGTTACGGTAGCATAATTCTGATGCATAATGAAAGATTTCATGGCAGTTTGAAAATGTCTTTTTGGTTCCTAAGCCCTGGGAGGTGCTTTTCAGATATTATGGAATACTTTCCTCATATTTTCATGGTAATTTTCTCAAATCTCTGCAATTCTGTTTCGCCTTGATTTTAGCCTTTTCTTTGCACTGTGATTCCCACTTGAATTGCTCTGGAGTGTGAGTGACACGGTGCAGCTTGCACCACGAGGGCAGTCGCTCGCAGGGTTGTTTCATGTCAGCTCCCGCAGCTGGGCCTGCACTGTCTGCTGTCAGACAAGAAGAAAGGCTCCCTCATCAAACAGCCTTTTGGTCTTTTTATCAGATCCACTCTCATTTCTGTTCAGCTTGGTATTCCACGTATTTTAGGAAAGGAGAATGCCAAATCCCCAAAGTTTACCCTAACAAATGCCCAGCAGTACACACTGTGAAATTACATATATGAGAAACTATGATTTTCGTGATTTTCAGGACAAGAACTGGATTAAATCCTCTAATTACTCTCTGCTAGAAAGAACAGAGGCTTTGCATGCTTTCTTAAGCCCGAGGAAGCCGTGAAAGGCTGGGAGTCCTTGTTTCGCACCCAAATAAGAGACTCAGCTAGTGCATGAAAGGTTGCTCTATCTTTTATATTCCTCAGATGCCTGTCACAAAAATATTGAATGATGTTGGATGGCACTGACCTCATGGATCAGATTTTATATAAATTGAATTAATAGCACTTTAGCAAACAGCAGCAGCAACATGCAAATGTTTAATTTGCTCTGTCTTATGATATATAGCTCATAATTTTATGTACCATATCAAATAACAAAACAAATCTAAAATGATGATTTGGGGGACTAACTCTATAACTAGTTAGGAATGTGAATCAGCTGCACATCTATCAGATATACTCATAAACCCAGTACTGTAGTTCATTATTTATTGCTGTCCTTAGGTTTACATTATAGCTCAATTTCTTCATCAATTTGACTTAGCCCTGCATCAAAGTGTTAATTTACTTTGCTAGAGGCCAATTATTATCAGGTAGTTTAAAATAGTTATATAACAGTACATCAGCGAATGCCATATGACCTTACAGTAGGCATATAGTCACAATAATAATAAAATAAATAAAAAGAATGAATTTTTAACATGTAGTTTTTCTGTTCAGTCTTTTCATTCAGTAATTTCCTCCACAACTTACACTGTATTATCTTTCACTAAAAAGCTATAAATATAATGTTAACTGTGGCATTCCTATCTCTTATGGAAAGATTGGGGTGAGGGAGTCCTGTAGACTAAGCAAAGGGCTGTTCAGCTGGTATAGCACAAAAATATGCCGTGTTCTGTGGCAGGTTCATAAATGATGGATCTTTTGGGAATATTTCTGCTATTATACTTTTCTCTAAATATGTAAGTGTAAGTGTTTTGGAATCCCTTTTTGTTTACATTCTTAATACAAAGTTCGAAACAGTAGTATAATTTCTATGGGTATTTTCTGTCAGTAGTGGTGTTAAAACTATTATTGAAGGTGGTTGAGTGTTCCGGATGGGCTCGGGATTTGGCAATAACCACACAAAACAAGGTGACTACGTTGAATGTTTATTCAGGTGAAAGCCCATAAATGAAGCAAAGTATGGATTACTCACAAGGCAATACCCGCCGGCCGGACACTGGACCCGAACATCCTCTCGAGCTGGCAGATCGGGGAGAGAGTTGCTGACCAGCTCCCCCAGAGACAGCGTAGGCCCCAGTGTTAGGAGTCTCTCCTTCCCCGCCTCTCTCTGCAGTGTCCTCTTTATGCCCGGAGCATCCTGGCACGTAGGGGCAGTACGAGCCAGGAGGCAGCTGGGGGGCAGGCAAACTCCACCTGCAGTTGCGCAACCTTCCCTCCCGGGTGCGTGTGCGTGCAGACCAGCTGGGGGTCCCAGCCCACAGTGTGAGGGTCCTGCCTTCCTCATCTTCCTCCTCCTCGGGTGTTTGACCTCCAAAGCTAGTTTAGACGACATCTGCGGTTAAGTTGGCTACCAGCCCGGTCGAGCAGCTGGCCTCAACTGGTTGTTAGAGGAGGTCGGCTGTGAACCTGGCTGAGCGGCTGCCTCCGTGCCCCTTATCACTCGGCCCAGACAGGCAAACATCTTCTCTCTCAAGGTCTGGATCCTGCTTCCCACAGGAGATTCTTATGGCCTTACAGATCATAAAAATTTCCACCTCCTATACATTGGGTCAGATAAAAGTATGATAAAAAGTAAGATAAATATCATGAAATGCAAATAAAGAGACTGCTTAGAAGCAGGAAAAGGGTGCCTGAGGTGTTATTTATTCTGGAAAGTATAGATACTGTAAGAACTCTGCCGAGAGTACCAACAACCTTTGCAATTGTACCTTTCATCCTAATGCCACAATAGTAATATACTGCATAACGGAATATGTAAAGCCTTAGCTTCAACTGCAAGGATAAAAACATTGATTGGCCTTCAAAACAGGGCCCTTAGTCAATACTGCTCTTGGCTAGAAACTTCTTTTTCATGCCATGGAAAAGTAAACAATTTTCTAGTGTTATATTATATTATATAATTTCTTATTTGCATATCCAAGCAAGAGTTTCACTCTTTCTTAAGAAATTAAAGAAAATAAAGAACATTGGTAGCTGTCAACTGCTCATAAAGTTCATTGCTGAGGGCTGCAGAAAGAAAAAAACAACAGCTTTTTTATTAAGCTTATGTGATATGATAACACCTAGACGTTAACTGAAAGACCTAAGTTGCGTTTTAAGATCAAGGACTATATTTCCTCTATAATCTGTCAAGAGGAATAGGAATTTATAGGAAATGATTCATGCTGCCCCAAAGTATGCAACTCAAGTATTTTCAGAAGTGTTTGTCTGTCTCTGTTGACTACAAATGGGAACTCTAGAGACCAGGTTATATGCAGATAGTTATTAGAAGTACAAAGTTAGGTGAATTAATCCCACACCTCCTGTCTAGATTCATTATAAAGCATATAGAAAACAGAATTAATAAAGCCTGTGTTTAGTTTAGGGAGGGATGCCTTGCAAGGGACAATTAATTTACAAATAATTAGACCAACTATATGTATATAAATATATATGTTTGCCCTTCCCCAAAGTGGTGAATTAGTGAGATTGTAATAGGTTTGGAATTGAGGGTACATGTGAGGACTGGGTTTTATACAGGAAAAAGACGTTCAGACTTCAGAACTGGACCAAGGGGGAGAGGTGTTTTTTTTTGTTTGTTTTTTGTTTTTACTGATGTTGCTTGTGGGGACAACACAAAATGAGCAAATCCCTGG
Organism: Nothocercus julius; assembly: GCA_013398735.1. Taxonomy (NCBI): domain Eukaryota; kingdom Metazoa; phylum Chordata; class Aves; order Tinamiformes; family Tinamidae; genus Nothocercus; species Nothocercus julius. Next base: position 19,812,719 of record VZSV01000001.1, on the reverse strand, counting down.
AAGAATTCATCCCTCCTCAGTGATCTTCCAGTAAAACTAACTTCACTGAGCTAGTGGTAGCCTTTCTGAATAACCCCCTCATCCCTCACAGCATACTGATAACCAGCATCTGTAGCTGTTGTTTGTTAAACTTTCCAAAAATTACAAATGAGATTGTGGCCTAGGATTTACTGCTGTTATCTGCAAGGACCTACTTCGGGGAAAAAGATTGTTTTTTCAGATCTTGTTATTTGTTTTCTGTCAGAAACATGATTTTAAACTGAGAAATTAAATTCATTCTAGAAATAAATTTCTCATTTTAATTAGGGTGATTAACTGTAGAAAATTATATCAATGAGTTTATCACTGGAAAACTAAATTAGATAATTTCCCAAAGTTTTAAGCAAGCCTAACCTTAAAAAATATATATATATTTAAAAATAAACATATAAATGATATAGGCCTGTCTTTCAAAGCAATAGACTTACTTTTAAGAACCTCACAGAAATAACTTCAGGACACACCTCTACAAAGGAAGAAAAACCTCTACTAGAAGTATAACTATCTAAAAACTACATGTCAAAGTGAAGTAACACTTTTTTCTAGATGTTCTCAGATGTTTCCTGAGATTAATTTACTGCCTGATGGTAGCTAAAAGATTATTGCAATATAAAATATCCCCAAGCTTGTGGAAGAATTGAGGAAAAAAAAAAAAAAAAAAAGTAACGGAATATCAACTCTTATGTCAGTGTTCATTATGTCAGAAAGTGTAACTAAAACTTTCATTTCTTCCTATATGATTCCAAGGCTGCTTTTTCTTTTTCTTTTATTTTTATTCTTTCTCTCAGGATTATAGGCAATCTTTGCGGCAAAATAAAAAATATATTAATCTCCCATATCTCATTTTGTTACAGTACAATGTTAGGTCATAACAGTTTTAGGACAAAGTAGTCATTTTATCAATGTTAGTGTTTTAGAGGCATTGAAACCACGCATTGAAATCACGGTTTGTGTTCAATTAGATGTTGACTAGTTCTGAAAGTAGTAACAGTGTGAGGAATCAAGATACAAAAAGGTACTTCAAGAGTTTTCAAATACTGTTGTGATTTAAAAAGCTATCTCCTACTTTGAAAAGTATATTGCAGACATATTTTACAAGGTATATATGCAATTTAATGGACATATATCTGCCCCTTGGGATTTTTAATGGGTCTTTTATACTAAATTTGTCATTTTCAATGAATGTTTAGTTGCTGTTGCAAATTCTGCTCTGTATCTCAATATCTTGGAATGTCTAAAAATCACTAAAAATCCAATTCAGATAATATAGAAAATACTTCTTTGTAGAAAATCCTATCTATACTCCAAAGTTTTCAGACCCATTTCTTATGCAGAGGACAGATACAGACTGATATATTCCACTGGTCCGCTCAGAGTGAATTCTCATGTCTTTTTCTGTAAAAAAATCAAAAAATCAAAAAAATCAAAAATCAAGACCTGGTAAGGTTCTTGTCTATTAAGATTAAACTTATTCATGGAAGGCAGCAGGAAAAAAATAATGAAATTATATCTTCAGTGAAAACACACAATTCAATTAAAACTTTTTTTTTCTATTATTTGCTATGAAATATTAATTTAAATGCATAGTTTCATAAACATTATTTGCTGGGGAGTTTATGGGCTATGAAAACTGTAGAAAATCATGAAATATTTGGAGACAGTTCGTAAGCCAAAAATTGGGATGATAGACATGGATACATTATTTAACAGTGAGAAACCTTGGGGAGGAAATTACCATAATCTCTTGTGACCTACCAGGTGTTATGGAATTTCTGTCACTGGATGCTGAATATCAGGCCAAAGACATCAGAAATGTCTTCAGCACAGCTGACTTTAAGGCAGGAGGATGAGCTCAGTGACCTCTGGAAGTCACTTTTATGTTTATAATTCTACCGTAGTTTGGCTGAGCGTAAAACTCGTGAAAGGATAGGATAAATAGGATACGGATAAAACGCGTGTCCTGAGGTAGCTTTTAAGGGCCTTACTTTATTAGGCACCCTGGCTTCAGCATTATATTTCAGTTCCTATCTCATTTTGTCGCTTCAGAAAGTTGTCATATTGTCACTACTCCGTAATGGCTGATGTCTTGCTCCTCCACCTATTCAATAGGTACAGGCAGCAAACAGACCATACACGTTCAAGATTAATATCCAAACTATTCTCCTCATAGGATGTTGGCTACACCTGTGCTGACAGACATGTATATTTAGAGATGCAATATATATTAGCTGTTCTGAATATCAGTTTATTACATTTTCAGAAAATACTTATCTTTCAGTTTTGAATTTCCATGGGCCACAACGGTGTTTGGATGATGTGAGCTCTCAGAAATGTCAAAAAATTTTGTTACCTGTTTGGTTGCACTATTTCCATAGGAAATGCCTGCCAGCTGCTGTTCCTGTTAGCTGAGCAGTGACACTGGCTAGTGCAGAATTTCTTCAGGAGCACAATGTGGAGCACAGTAAGCTGTTGTAGTCTGTTGGCTGTTGTGCAGACCACATAGTTGGTAATGTACTGGGAAGAATCACCATTTGATGAAAAAAATACAGAGAGCTGAGTGTCAGCTACAACTTGATTCAGTTGCAATGTATTGCATTCTTTCTCTTAGTCCTCTCTTGACTCTGCCACTATTTTATGTTATAAATTATTTCAATGAATAATAGAGTATCTGAGTATTAATAGCTTATTAGAATAGGAAATACAGGATAAAAGATATTGAAGTATAGAAAATATGGATTTTTAATAAGTACTGCTTAAGCCTCCATTGACACTAACGGGTTTTGAATCAGGCCCCTATCATTCTGGTGTCATATTCTCTGTGCTCCCCAAAGCCTCTTACATTCTTACATGATGTTTTGCTTTCTGCATCCCTCCCACACCTGTTCAGCTGTGAATTTCTAATAGTCATTCTCTGCAAAATCTTCCTCTGTAAGATTTGTAGTCTTTGCTTTATGGATAATTGTTTAAATGATAATAAAATAATAGTTTGCAGATTTTGGATGAAGTTTAGTTAAGACCAAAGCTAGGCAAGTATTGCTTCATTTAATTACAAAATGATTGGAATCCCTTTAAGAATGATAATTTCCTTCAGAAATTGTTTTCCTATTTCATCTTTCTTAGATCATTCCAGAGACCTAGTCCCACCTGCGCTAATACTCACAGAAAACATCTTGAGGGTTGCACACTCAGATACTTCTAGAGGGCAAATCTTGTACACACATGGGAAGCTCTTTACACCACATGTGGCAGAGAACCTTAATTATTAAGACAGGAGACAGACAGTATTCCCAGTGTCCCTCACTGGAACTTTGGCACAGAGGCAATTAAATGAGCCAGACAAGGCTCCGGCTGCACCTTTCC
>VZSV01000001.1:19798668-19809260 GCA_013398735.1 Nothocercus julius | reverse complement strand
AAAAAAAAAAGAATTAAAATTCTTATCTAATGCTTACCTGATGTTTCTCGTAAGGCAGTATTGCTTCCTAAGACATTTAAATCACAGTAGGATCAGCAGCTGCAGCTAATTGTAGTGATCCCTTCAACTAAACTATGCTGGAATAATCACTAAAGGTGATTAGTATAAACAATAATAACTACTGAGTACAAATATAATAAACAAGCCCTAAAATAACTGGTAATTTAAAATATTGAGCCTATAAATGTACATGTTGTTTTCTAGTATGGTAGAAAGATAAAATATGATAGAAAAGATGAGCCTGAATAGGTTTTTCAGCCTAGGCCATTAAATTTCCCTGACTGATTTGAGAATTAGATACTTATTTGCTCCTTCAGACACAATTTTAGTTTTAATCAACTTAAAAGCCTAAATCTTCCCAAAATTCCTTTAATCTGTTATGTTTTAAAATTTAGTATCCATTCAGTATATACCCTGCTCAGACAGATGATTAAATTGTGTGCATATGTATTTAAAATAAGTATATTTGTTCAATTTTGCAAAGTCTTTATAACATCATCTCATTTTTTTCTTCAGCTCAATTAAGTTCTTTATAAGCAATGTTACTGTCAATTTTACTTAGGGTTTTTCTTTTCATATTTTTGTTATAGTTCAGGATGGGTTTATTTTTCCCGTAAACAGAAAAGGTAAAACTGATTCTCTGTATAGAAGTGTGAGCAAGTTAGCACATGCCTAACATCTAAGAAAGGCTAATGGAAGAGAAACTGTCTGTCAGGGATGTTAACAGGAATGAGAACTGATATAAAAATGAAGTTCCCATTAGGAATATCATTTTGCTCTACTGTGTATATACAGTATTTTTTCTTTTTTTTTTAATCATTTAAATAATAGCCTGAAAAACAGAACTTGAAAATGTACTTGACATCTCTTATTTAAATTCTCACTTTTTAGTGATTGTGGGCCAAGTTATGTTCCCAGAAGGCAATACAACCCTTGCTTTAATATGATTGTAATTATTTCACTAAATCCCCTTTAGGTCTGCAATAGCTGGAACTGCGTAAAATACAAGGGGGAATTTGTTGTGGAGGTTGGGACTAGAATTTTATTTCAGCACTATTTTGAGGCAACTGAAGATTATTCACACAAAATCAGCATGGTCAAATTCAGAGGGAAATATCCCTTTTTTTTTTTTTTAAAGAAGAAAGAAAGAGCCTTTAAGCATGTAATACATTTATTAAGCCATTAATTACATGTAATGTTTGATATTATGCCTTTTATAGCAATTCTGTGATGTTCAACACTGTAGAAGAGTTAATGACCTGTGGAGAGGGTTATTTGCTTAAAGTGCTGTCCCATCCCTGTTGAAATTATTAGCTTTTACTCGTGCGGGATTGGGCAAGATCACGAAGTCAGGCCAATAACCTCAAAGATAATTGAATTATATTAATAGCAAGATCTTTTGTACCAATCCAGCTGGTAAGGCAACAAGGTGCTGACGTTCAAGAAATGTAGCACTGAGTTTCAAAATAAAATTGTTTGGATGATATACACCCTGGAGGTGCTGTGGTTTGTTGTATTATAAATAACACACTTCATATTCTCCCTTCTGTGTTCCTACAGCATAGCAAAGCTAATAATGTGTAACTGATGGAATTTCAAATAAAGTGTTATTAAAAATATTTGTTCAGTGACCTTTTTGCCCTTCAGTTTTGCCTTCTTGTGGCTGTTGGTGTTTCACTACAGTTTCCATATATCTTATCTCTTCCCTTTTCTATGTTTTGTGATACTATTTTAATTAGCCTTCTGGTCCTGTTTGTTAGCAACTCGTCTTAATGAATTCAGTAAAAAGAGTGTGATATTATTTGTTTAATATTTTGTATCCTAATTTGAAACATCTAAATCCTGAAGAATAAGCACAAGATGAGAGTCCTGTAGCAAAGGGTAACAAAATCCACTGCTCTAATTCTTTCATTCTGTTAATTCATTTGAACCAGAGGCCATCATAGCCTGAAGTGCTTTTCTGTGTCTGCATGGGTGCAATGGACAATAAGTCCATTTTTGTTCAGATTGAGAAAAAGCTCTCAGAGAACTTGCAAAGCTTTATTTTAGTGCTTGGCACAGTGGAATTTGCTTTAGCAGGTCACACATTCTTTTATTGAAATGAATATGCCACCAGAATGCAGGACTGTGGAAGACAGGGCTGCTGCATTAAGTGCATTATCTTGACAAAAGTACATAATTGCCCCAAACCAAAGCCCTTAGCATTCAGCATAGGACTTCTTACCCGTATCCTTCCCATGATCTCACTGACATTAAGCTCAAGTTGAAATCAAACACAGTTGTGAGAAAAAATACTATCCTAATATTAAAGAAATGTCAGTGGACTTTCAAGTGCCTTTTTCTAAAACAGAAAAGAGATATGTGCAAATGGTTTAAGTTTTTATTTTCTTTTGAATGAGTTCATCAGCAGCATTGTTGAAGCTTGCTTAAAAATATTTGAAATATATATTACCAGAACACATAACAATATTATGATTTAATTGCTATTCTGACAATTACTTTCTGTAGCTACTTTGCTAAACTTGGGAAAAGGTGGAAACGTGAGGTGAAGGCTTCATTTGTTTAGATTTTGCTAGTGGCTCATGTGGGAATAAGTTACCAGTATAGTAATATGGCCATTCAAAAGAACCCAGTCAATCTCTATCTTCTATTAAAGATCCAGACACAAAACCAAAAAAAAAGTGGATGCTGAAAAGCAGATTCCTCAGCATATTGATGCTGTCTATGAAGAAAAAGTGTATTGTAATGTGAGAAGTTCATTAGAAGCTGAAAAAATATATCTAAGAATCCAGGCAATCAGTGATAAGTAATGGGAGATGCAGACAGCAAGTTTTTCAAGTATCTACATCTTCTTTATATATGCTTCAGTAGCAACATGATCTTGAAGAAAACAGCATTCACAGCCACATTGTGCTTGTCTCTCATCAGCTGTGCTCAGTCACTACCACACGTATTCCAAACTCAAAAACAGATCAAGGAGGATGTCAGTGTGTGTCAGATGTCTGCTCTGACACAGAAACCCAGGCAAAGGGAACAAGGCTTGATCTTCTGCATGTTCCTCCAGTCTGCCCGAACACTGAAACATGATTTACTACCTGTGAGTGATAATTTAACTGCCAGGTTAGGATGTGACAGCCAAAAAGTGTACAGAGCAGTGGGAAAGCATAGGAAAGAAATAATCACAATGATGAGAAACTCGATGATTTGTTCTTAGTGAACAGCCTAGTTCTTCCAAACTTCCTGTTACCTAACAAACAAAAACTCACCAGCTGGTGAAAATCAAACAGGTTATATTCAAATAAATGTGAAAGCACATTGAACAGTCTTATTAAGAACATCTCACCTTTGACAAACTGAAAATGAAGCCAAGAAAATCTCAGTTTGAAATGAGTAGTTATCAGAGACTGAGGCAAACACTAGAATGAAATGAGCTTTGTTCAAAGGCAAGGGAATTCCAGACAGTTAAAGCTGAAGAAAAAGGGCATTAGCCAAAAGAAAAGCACTAGAAAAAAATACTGAAAACAATAAGATGTAGGGAAAGGCAAAGCATAAGAAACATGAAACACTGAAAAGCAGTGTGTAAAAGATATGCTGATAGATGGAAATGTGAAATACTCCTGAAATTTATTATAAATTTCACAAACTACAAAGAAGTTATACCACTCAAATGACCAGTGTATATAAATCTTAAAGAAGTACAAGCTGGCTTTAGGAGTAAGACATTGTTTTATATTGAAGACTCCCACAGAAGAGTGCTTCAGATGTATGGCTCATTCAATAGCAGCCCTAACTTTCTAAGGTCTTTGGTAGACCAAAGGCATTTTATAGAGCAGACCCACATTTTAGAACAGCTTTTTGTTATATGAAGGCAACAAAAGTTGTTAATGTCCTCAAGACAAGAACACATTTATTTGAACATGGAGACCACCATAAAAAGTATCTGCTTTCTCCCTTTGCTGCTAAGTCTATAGAATAAATAAGTAGGTAAGCAACACAAAAGACTGCTATAAAAACAGATAAGATAAGATAAAATAAAAATAATAATAATAAAAAGGTTAATATGATAGAAGAGCTCACCAATTTCAGCAGTACTGTAATGATCTATGGAAGCCTCAGAAAGGAGAAGGCAGCAAGGATAAGAAGAGTATTCCTATCCTGCAACCACTTAGTTTGGCAGTCAATGGAAAAAATATGCATGCAGCAAAGAAGGAGATACAGTTAAGAGAGACAAGACTGAGACATTTGACTCATACATCCTAATGCATGACTAGAATCAAGCGTTAATAATTAAATTTTGACAATGTTCCTCATTTTGAAAACAACCGAGCTAACTATTTGAAATTTTCTAGATAAGCTTTTAAAGAGACAAGTAAAAAGACAACAATAAAGTATGTTACATACTTTACTTTACAATAAAGTAAATATCATTAAAAATTAGAAGAAAACTCAGAACAATTTAAAGATAGATAAATTGTTCCAAAAATAGTCAAGTTATTGGGAAGTAAAGTTCTCCATCTTCAGAATTTTCACATTCTTGTTGTCCTAAAGGCTTACAAAGCCTTTAAAAGATTCTGTAACATGAATGATAATGGGCTGTATCTTTAGTGATTAGGGACTGGCTATTATGTCACTGGTTATTAGGGACTTCTTGTTAAAAAACATGAAAATATTATAATTATAAAATTATAATTTAAATGTAATTAATATCTAAACATGAACATGCATGTGGCTATCTAAATACCAAGCAATATTGTTGTTCTTGTACTACTGGGATTTCCCTTTCCAACAGTAACTTAACTCAATAGCAGTAGTAATCTAAGAACTATGTTGGCCTGAACCAACAAAATCTGTTACTTCTAATCAAGTCAAAAGGGGTCATTTACATGGCCCTATTTTCCTTTCTTCGTACTGTCAGGCAATACAGCTAAGACAGATGCAGATGGCAGATGTCTTCTTAGGACACAATAATATCCTTTTTTTTCTTTTTTCTTTTTTTTGTTTTTCTTTTTGGTAGGATTCTTACTCTGGTGAAATTCAAGCCTTAAACTGCAGTTTTACAGCTTTCTTTTATGTCATTCTGCTAGAACTGCATTCCAAAGTAGACACTGGAAGTCTATCAGATTTCACAGACAAACTGTTCACTTCACTGTTTGCAAAATAGAGATAGTCCAAGTGAGAAATGAATGTGGCAAAAACACTTGTTCAAAATGGGGCATAGAAAATTGAAGAGCTCATTTGAACCATATATCTGACTTTCACTATACTGTAGCTGCTTCTTGTTTGATAATGTATCCTATTATTTCACAGTTCAGAAAACTTATTCTCCCACCAAACCTCATGCTGTGTTTTCCTCTTATCCTTTCCTGATAGTTAGTATTGTTGCAACCTGTTCCCTGTAAATGCATCGGATTATCTTTCACAGTTTGCTCAGGCTCTTCCACCTCCACAAAGCTGTCAAAGCAAAATTTGAAACAAACTCACATATGTATACAAGCAGAAAATAACATCCTGACACAAAGTCCTCTGTCTTCACTTACACATAGAATTAATACTTTGATTGTTACAAACAGCAGGATCAGCTTATGGATCAAATCCTTAAGACAATTTCCGAAAAATTAGTCTTTGATGTCCAGGCAATCTATACTCCCGCCAAAATAAGCCAGGCTTGAAACATGCAGCAGATGAATAACATCTGGTTTATGTGTGTTAATGCTTAGGCACAAAACTGAATCAGATTTTTGAAAAATATAGATTTCTTTTTTGAGGGAAAGTCTGATTAGTTTATCACATAGATTTAATCTAATAACAGGTAGTAAAAAATAGGTAACTTTGAAGAGGAGAAAGAAGTGGTAAATTCTGAAGGCAGTTAGCATGACAGTATGGATGAAGTTAGAGGACTAAGAAGAAAAGAAAAATGAAAGACAAATTCATGGAAAATCTACATTTTTTCATATATATCAACCCAGTTGTTGCTTTCTTAATGCAAATTCTTCAAGATTGTGTCGATTACTTTTCAGACACTGGTGAGAAAGGTTTAGATTTTGGGTCTAGTTTTTCTTCTCCAAGTGGGGATAGAATATGTAAATAAGCAAGCTGGAAGTTGGCTAAAGAAATTAGCTCCTGGAAATTGAGTTTATACTTAAGCTCTACTATATGCTTACTATATGCTTCAGATTTGGAAACTTTCCAGCTATTCCTTATTTGCTTATGCTGTTATTCTTTCATTTAAAGACAGCCCTTGCCAATAGTGCTGAGTGCTGCTGCTGCCGAGCAGGCACCCAGGCTTACATGGGTGTTAGTCCCATAATCTCGTTAGTGCCACAAGCCTCACAGGCAGCTCACTGCCCGTGCCCACGTTCCCCTGCGGCTCCGCTCGGCTGTGCGTGCCTGGCCCTCACGGAGCCGCAGGAAACAGCTACTGGGTTTTGCTGTTATGGGGACTGCCTTTCACAGAATCACAGAATGGTTGAGGTTCGAAGGGACCTCTAGAGATCATCTTGTCCAACCCCCCCTGCAGGGACACCCAGAGCACGGGGCACAGGGTTTGGAAGGTCTCCAGAGAAGGAGACTGCACAGCCTCTCTGGGCAGCCTGTGCCAGGGCTCTGGCACCCTCACAGGAAAGAAGTTCTTCCTCATATGGAGATTGCAGTACCCAGTAAATGGATTGCTCTTCATATGATAGGAAAAGCACTCTGGAGGCTCTTTATTAGTAAATATTCTCAAATGTTTTAATAATTCTACTTGTATAGAGCACAGAGCAGCCATCATTTCCCATAACCAGCAGACAGTAGTGCACTTGGACAGTGTTCAGCAGTACAATTGATGTGCACGCTGTCTAATCGGCTGGATTTTAAAGGGCTCACAAACAGTTGCTACAAAGTGAGAGCTTTATCTTCCAGCTGGCTTATCCTGCACTTATTTATCCTCTAGTTAGCTCCTGCTCTTTTCTCAGTCTCCATCCCTTTGAAAGATTTAGAGAAAACACTTCAAAGTGTTGTCTTTCAAAGATGTGGTACTTAAGATAAACTCCCCTCCAATCTGACCCTCTCCTCATATTTCCCAACTTATGAACGTTCACATTAGGCTTTCTCTTCTCCAGTTTGCTGTGGTCACATACAACAGGCAAACCTTGGACTCAATTACCATGCACAGTCAAAATTAAGAAAAAAAAAAAGAAAAAAAAAATGCATCCAATAATCTTGTTCCAAAATTAACTCTTATCTCAGTAATATTCTCATTATCTTCACTTTGGGCTTAAAAGCCAAAGTTTAAAATTCTATCAGGCTCAGTGGTTTGCTTTTTAATACTTGTTTGGTGCCTGTTTCTCTAGTCTTGTATACCTGCTTATGCTGCCTCACAATTCTATAAATCCAGCAAAGAAGTAACAAATGCAGTATGTCAAATGAATTTCTTTCTGAAATTTTGCTCAGTTCCCATCTAACAGCTTCCCTGTACTTCAAGTTGGGAATGCACCATCAGTAGACTTAATGCCTAGAAGGAACTGGCAACATTTTCAAAGGGGTCTAAAATAGACATCCAATCCAAAATGAGTTTCAGGGGGAACTAAAGGAAGGGAAATCCCATCAAAGATTCTGGTTCTAGGAAATGCTGCTTTTCTTTGCATCTATCCCTTTCTGCCCTCTCTATGATATGCAATTCTCCATTTGGGGAATGCAGCAACATAGATAGTCTTTCCCTTTCCCAGGGTGAAAAGTTTTTTGGGATAAATACGTGAGGTGGTCCATCTACTAAGTGCACAAGTGAAGTAAGCAAGGCATAGGTAGTGCACTGCCAGTGCATGTAGTATAACTCTATAAAGGCATAATATGTATATGGGAAGTCTTAGGCCAAGTGAGAGCTCCATCGGTACAGGTTAACTGCCTTTCAGCTCTCCTTTCAACATTATTTTCAAAGTTCCTGCCTTTGTATTATTTTTTAAAAAAAAAACAAAAACAAAAACCACAATCCTCACAAGCAGTTACCAAGCATCCTGGTGAACAAATGATGCAGTGACGAAACAACTGTTCTTCCCTCGGGCTTTTCTGGTTCCCCTTCCTTCCTAAGCAGCCCCGATGCACTGCCACTCGCACGATCCCCGCGGCAGGCCCTGCACCCACGCGGGCTGCCGGGCTGGGCCGATGGGTGGTTCCGAGGGAGCCCGCCGAGGCATGTCAGCTGCTACCGCACGGCTGCCGGTACCGCACGGCACACAGGTCGAGTTGCCCCTGCTCTTTCGCTGGCTCTCCACGTTGGCACAGTGTCATCCCCAGCACCTGCTCCTTCGCTGGCAGGACGGAGCAGGATGATGTGTCCTGGCAAGCAGAAGTGCAGCAGCTCCATCACTCACACAGTAACTAAGGCAAAGGAGAACGAACACTCCTGAGAAGCTGTCCCGGAGGGAAGACCCCAAGCAGCTGCCAGCGCCGCTCGTTCCACCTCGCACTGCCCTGGAGCCCATGGCGCAGGTCGTGACCCTCCCTGCTGCCAGTCAGCCCGTGTGCTCTGTGCATTTGAGAGCTTGGCTGGAAGGGCAGTGCTGGAGAGTGTTAATTTTAACTGTTCACTGGCTGACTTCCAGGTCACACTTCCCAAAACCGTAACACCTTGGCTTAGGAGCGGCATGGAGCATTTGGAGAAGGTTATGCAGCAGTGGCAGCAAAAACACTGCCATTTTAATAGAATTGACAGCTTAATATCGTTTACATCATGTGATGACTCTTCCTCATGCCAAAATTTAAACAAGGGCAGAAGCAGGCTTTACTACAGAGAACAGACTCTGAGAAACAAATGATTGCTTTATGTAAAGCCCATTTCTTCTGGGATTTGCTTTCCTTTAAGAAAGCACAGGGTGATCTAAATAAATGGCTTCAATTATGGCTCTGATTCAGAAAAGCACTTCAGCACATACTCAACTTAAGCATGAACTTGGCTTGCATGTTCCTAAGTGCTGGCTTGTGGTGGCAGTGGTGTAACTAAGGCAGAAACCCTACCCCTTTTATTCAGTACTCAGCAAGAGGCAAACTGTCACAAGGCACCTCAATAAATTGGGAATATATGGAATATATGCTCAGTGTCATAAAATCTGCTGTGCACTTGTGTCCACATCACTGTTCTCCCCGGTTTCTCTTTTGCTTATCTTGAAATAGTCAAGCTCTGTTTGTGAGTACCAGCTAGTTTTATCAAATGAGAACTCATAATTTCAGGTGTCCTTGAAGGAAAAAAAATCCTTTTTTTTTTTTTTTTTTCATGAAATAAGACAATTACCCTTTAAAACACCGTCCCCACTGACAATACTTTTGGGACAAAAATTAATCAGGAAGAATAGAATATAATATGGCCTGGACAGATAACTATGTGAAAGACTGAAATTATAATCATACGTGAACTTGAAAACATTTAGACCCTTGGTCCACCTAAGCAACTTGCAGATGAACATTTGTTTAAAGTATAGCAGACATATTAATATTTAAAAGAAGGAATCCTATAGCAGCAGCGCAAATCAGGAAACCTTTTGTATTTTCCACCTTTGATCTTCAGGCTGAGATATCCAACTTGACCATTACACATGGTCTATGCAGCTATGATCTATTATTCCCTTCCCTTCTCTTCCTTTTCCTTCATCTTTAAGAAATTATTTCCTTGCACCAAAGAACCAGCTGTATTTGGAGGAGGAAGATTCACTGAGCTCTGTTGAAGCCTTATTTGAAGTGAAAATGAACTCAGTTTTGCTTCACCTGCCTTTGGCTTGTTTCCCTAGAGGGAATCTTGAGGGAGGTGAAGGCTTTTCATTGCAGCATTGACAGATGTTTACATCTGTAAACTTTTCTCTGCAGGTTTAACTACTTTTTATATCCATTCTCCATGTTCTGTACATTTGAAGAGGCAATAGTGAACAAGCCAGTATTTCTAAGTGGGACACATGCCTCTCAAAAGAAAAAATAATAATAAAAAAGAACAGAAAGAGAGAGAAGGATAGAAGCAGAGATTTTGAAGGCACGGATGATGTTCATAGAGAAAATATTGCAAAAAACAAGCAGAGATAGGTATCCAAACTTAACCCTGAAGCCTTACACATCATAGCACTCGTTTTGGTCTTGCTGCAGAGTGTTGTTTCCCCAACATGACTTTTAAACTTTGGCGTTTTGACAGTACTATGAGGTAAAGGTCTTCTCTGAGTCATTAACTTCCCATGTTCCACTCTCTGCTCTTATGTTTAAAGTTTAAGAATTAATGTGGCAGCAAAGCCCTAATAACAACATAGTGATTTATGGCTAAAGACTATTGAATAACTTCACATATGAGTACTCACTGGAATCTGAGACAATCCTTATAAATAATATTAAAGAACAGTGAGAGTCCATAAATAAAAAACACAGAAGCCAAGAGCATAAATACCACCATGCAATGCCTGGACCTGAGGTTGTGCAAGAAGCAACATCCCTTATGCAGGATTCTAGATCAGAGTCTGATCTCAGCCACTATGATCTAATCCCATGTTAATCCCTTTACTTTTTAAAACTACAATCAATTT
>VZSV01000001.1:19772962-19798648 GCA_013398735.1 Nothocercus julius | reverse complement strand
ATTTTATGCAAGTGACCAAGTGACACATTGTCTGGTATTATATCACTTCCCGTTCCTGTGCCAAAAATACAGATTGTTATAACTAATGTACCATGAATAGTGTAACTGCTTGCTGTAAAGGTCTAACTGGGTCAGTCATCTGTCACTTTTTTACCCTTTTTATGAGATAATCAATAAAACCTGTCGTGTTGTTCCTTCTAATGCCTCATTGAGCTCTTATCAAATACTCAGCGAACTATCGATTAATGGACAAAATTGGGGAGCATTAGCTTTTGCTCACCTTGAAACACTGATCCTGTGAACAATATGACTTTTTAAAATGCAACTTTGCAAAAGCTTGATTGTGGAGTATGAATCATACATGGGATTTCAGAGGTTTCTCGGTACCATCAGTTATTCATCTCAGAGTGTTCTGGTGCATGAAATCTGCAATTAAAATCAAATGCAAAACAGAATTCTAGTCCTTTTATATGTTAAGTCAGGATTTTGCATTCCACTTAGATCAGTGCAGAAATACAACTGGGATCCATCAAAGCATAAATTTTGTTTGGCTAAAAAGATTACATGTTACCAATTAAGTGATAAAATGTTAATTTTTTTACATCTGGTAGCAAGTGAAATGAAGTTACTTTGGTCTGCCCTGAGCCAAGACAAACTGGAAGTCTTGTTTATAACAATGATTTTCTTTTATTGCTTGTACTTTTCTCCTCTCAGTTCTTCCAGATTCCTGCAGCCTTCATTAACCTCCACACTTACGTTCCCAGAAAAGGCTGCAGCATTATCCCTGTGAGGCCTTAACAGCTTCACTGTAGCTGCTGATGAAGATAATTTCTAGCAGTTGTTAGACAGGTTATATATTTATATATATGGAAGTAGGATTGGTTATTGATCTTGGCAAAATATATAAGAACTCAAACTCTATTTTTTTGACCGTTGCTTCAGTGCATCATTTTAATGCCTTCTAATGTCTTATTTGTTAGAACTTTGCTAAAATGGATAATAAATCCATCTTGGTTCTATATATAGTACCAAAAATATTTGTATGAGTGTACCTGAAAACTCAAAACTCTTTAATTTAATTTTTTTTTTTTTTTTTTGGTATTGTGTAGTGCCATAGTAAGGTTTAATTCTCCTATTTTTTTCTTTGCATTTATTTCTTTATTTATGTGTTTTTATGCAATTAATCTGCTTCATCATTCTTTTTCCATAAAGCTGCAGTATAGAGACACCTGCTGGGAAACGAATGTACAGAAACAAATGCAAGTCTGTGTCTCCCTAATAATAATAATAACCGTAACAAGGACAATAAATTATTCTTTTCAAGCTTTGAAAATTTTGGTTAGGCTTATCTTCTTTTGGCATTTTTCATCTGTGCAGAAACTCTCTTAACTGCCTCCAAAAAGACTGAAGATAGGAATCTTCAACGTGAACATTTAGTCTGACCAACTGGAATGAAACTAAACCCGTCCCTGGGATTTAACATCTTTCCACAGATTCTGCCCATTCACAAAGCAGAGAGAATCCTTGTGATTGGGCCCAGGAGTAAGAAATGCCTTGTGCCAAATATTGTGCATTACTTCTAGGAGTTTAATTATTTAGGAAAATCAAGATGCTAATGTTTCTGTATAGTGGGAAAAGGAAGAAGATAGCACAACAAAATAAGAGCTATGGAATATAATATTGAAACCCACACTGTTGCCAATATATTCACACAAATGGGCAGTTAAAGTAAAGTTAATGCTTTAATTTTAATCTTACCAATGAAATTTTTCTATGATATTGGATTATAAAGCATATATTAGACATTTTCCAATAATATCTTCCTTAGTCACAACAGTCAAGCTAATATGTTTGGCTAATAATTATTTTATTTTTTTATAATTATTTTGCTTTTAAAAACACATTAAGATGTATTGAAAATCTCATTTATTTAGTCATCTAAAGTTAAATAACTTGTTGTTTGTTCTTTATTCCTTTCTGTAGCTTCTGCCGTAATTCAGAAGAAAATAGCTCCTTATTGTGCTTAGAACTCTCCTGAGAATAAGTGCTGCAGCACATGTGCAATGATAGCTCCATGTGCCTATGAGTTAATCACTTCCTGGAAAAAATCATTCTAGCAGTTAATATTTTATGAGGAATTTCCTAAAAAATAAGTCTTCATAACAAATATAGAAACTATTAAACATATTTTTAATTTTTGTTTTACTACTGGTGGAAATAAATAATATTTTTGAAATAATCACAGTCAGGATTAAATTCACAAAAGCACTTTAATGCTGCGTTATTTAGAATTAAAGTAGCTTGTCTTTGAGGCATCTTGCCACCAGTGGAGAATTGCCTCTGTTTTTTATGATACCTGTTGCTGCAAGTTCTCTGTGAGAATGTTTGGTGTTTAAGGTCCAAAGATGACATAGGCCAAGATGTAGATATACTTGTTTTGTAGATTGTGATGGGACTCAGAGTTAAAATAGATATCTGGAAAGAACACAAATCATTTTATTCCTAAGCTAGTATTAGTATTTGTAGGGAAAATAGTTCTCTTTTATTCTTATTTCAAAAGTATTTCACTGATCAAGGATAGACTTAATATTTTCTAGTTGTTGCTGATACATGGGAGGCTTCATATCTAGCAAAGAATCTTGACTCCACCCATATAGAAAGAATTTATCAATAAAAAGTTTTAAGAGTAGATGTGTCTCTATATAAAATTAAAAAAAAAAAAAATCCCTAGCTCAGACAGCCATAGATGGGAGTGATATCTGAGCACAAATGCTTAGTTAAAATAAGTTTACTGCTCTGTTCCACACGGTATATCAAACACTGCATGTCAACAGGTGGCTTTGTGGCACATTCCAACATAATTTTTTTATATTATGTAGCATAAGGCTGAAGTCAATAGCTGACTCCACAGTAGAAGAAATGGGGGAAGTGACATTTAATACTTAAATATTTTAAAGCATATATGATTAAGAAAATTAATATTTACAACACTTAAGAGTCACCTAGAGGACAGAAGCAATAAGCATTTGCAATCAGCTACTGGATCATTTACCAGTATGGAAGAATGAAAAGTAATTTATAGGCTATCTATTTTTTAAAACAGCCAAAATATTAACATCCTTAGTATTTAATTTCATGTAATAGCAACATTACTGCAGAAGGAACTGGTGGACTCTGAAATGTATGCAGTGTGCTTCAGAGAAACCATCTTGGCTTCACCTTTTTGTTTGTGATGAGCCCAGGACACTTTTATTCCCTTCTTTATCAGATGCTCCTTTAGAGTATCTGGAGAGCTGTTGCCTCAGTATTAATATCGTAGCTCAGCCGTTCTTCTCTCTCCTGTATCTGAGCAGGAGTCGTGTTCTTTTTGTACTCCTCCAATGAACCTTACCCTGTGTGTACAATGAAACAGGAAAACGAAGCAGCTCTGCAAAACTGCTGTCTATGCTCACGTGATTAAGAATACCACAGAAAGCATCATATGAACGATAATAGTTAACTAATTATTTTTAAAGTGATTTAAATGCATCCTTAATCCTCTTAACCAAGACAAAATTTAAGCTCCTTACTTTATGTTTCCTGAGCGTTTCTGAGAGCTCAGCTAGCATTCAGCTTGATAAAATGAGGTTAAAGGCTAGGTAACAATATCACGGAGTTTAGGGGCTGCAGTTAACCCTGATAGTAGTGCCACTTCTAATAGGGCTACTTCTTTAGTTCCAACACCACATTTCAAGCCTAACCTGAATTTTCTTAACAGGAATGATTTTAGTTTTAATAATTTAGACTACCCCAAAATAATTGGCCTTTACTACTGTTCAACAACTCAAATTGTTCTGGGACTGCATTCATGGAGACTGAAAGTTAGGAGAAATTCCCATCCCTCTTGATGACAACTTATTTGGGGTAGATTTGTCTTCTGAAAAGCAATAGAGAACCCAAGTCCAGCTGAGAGACATAAATCACTATAGCCATTTAAGATACACACAGAACTCTTCCTTAGCCTATGAGCTTGAACTCATCTGGGGTCAAAGTCTCTGTATTATTTAGAAATAGCTTGTTTCATCCACTACAGAACTGAGAAAGCAAAGTCATTTCCTGTGGGTTGGTTTATTATGATAGCTCTTAGAGAGGAAGAAGAATGTATGCAGCAGCAGCAGCAGCTGGAAAGTACACATCAACGGCATTTGAAGTGTCTTTCTATTGCACCGACACATCCGAACCAACCCAGTATTTGAAACATGAGGGCTACTTGAAATAGGATTAAAATGGCTAATAAAGTTCACAAAATGTATATGCGCTTTTAGAAAATGAGATTTGACATGCATTTTCCAGAGGCCTCAGAGCCTTTATCAAACACCTTGGACAGTGTATGCTACAGTTAAAGGCAACCTTCCAGAACATATTTTTTTCTCCTCCTGACTATGATGTTTGAATTGTGCATTGTGCAGATATGTTTGATATGAGATGATGAGAAACTTTGTGCCTGTGAGCTAATTACTGCAGCACAACTTTTTAATATGTAGTTCTTATCTTTATAACGGGAATGAAATATATTCTTATTTTTCATTTATCAGAAAAAAGCTAACGGAAATTGTAACCAACCTTTCTAAAGTGAATGTTGGGTGTTCTTTTCAGCAGGATTAGGCTTGTAAACTTTTATGAAATGTCCCCAACATTAAACATATCTTAAATGTATTACCATGTTGCAGCCCTGTGAGAATCCTTCTCGTAGAAGTGTTTGTGTGTGTGCGTGTGTGTGCATGGATGTATGCGTGCGTGTATTACATATACACCAGTTGTATCATAGAAATAGAAATTGAATGTGCCTGGCATGTAGAAAGGACACAAATTGTAATATCCTCAGCTTTTGAGACAGCCTTAGTAAAATCTCAGGTATTTTTAGGTTCTGCAAGCGACTATGAGACATTTTAATCAAGTTAATATGGGTTTCCTAATGTAAGTAAAGTGACACATCTACTTAGGTGCTTCTATGGCTTTATGCACATATATATGCAGGCAGTAGGCTGCTTTTACTTCAGACTTTAGCTTAGCTGTTTTATTCACTAGCATAATGGATTTGATATTTATGTATTCATCTAAAGCGTAAACTAAAAAATAGAGTATTTGTTGTTCCTAGATCACTGCACTTCCATTTGCAATGGCACTATCGATTGCAAATAATTCTTACCTCAAAGTAAAAAGAGCCAATCCATTAAGTTTTCAGCAGAAAGAAACAAGAGGAAATGAAGGATGGGAATGAGAGATGAGATGAAGAGAACATTTCTTTTTAATTCTTTTCAGTTCCTGGAGCAAGTGATGCTGAACTGCAGAATTTTAAAGAGGACTTTACGCCTGCCCCCGATCATGCTGGTGGACTAGACAAGCTTTACTGTATGTGTAAATATGTACACATATATTCTAAAGCTATTCCCTTTGGAAAAGTTGCCGATCAGCCCTCATTACATTCTGCAAGTTTTTCTAATCCTGCCGAACAACTCCAGCAGCAGGAAGCAAACTTGTTTCCTCAGTGGCTCTAAAGAAAGGTACCTTTGATTTCTCTGATCACAAGTTCAGACCCTTAAAATATATCCTTCCATGTGTGTTCTGACACAAGCACAGCTCTATATGGAATACACAGCTATCCAGGCCCCAGAGCTAGTTCAGGCATTGCTGCAACGAGCTGGTGTTGAATATGGAGGGGTTTCTCTTACGTGAGATGCAAGCCGTAGTCCATTGCAGTCACTGCTAGTCTGGAGTTTACTCCAGCGGGTTTAGGTTAAATTTTCTATGAAAAATAAGTATAACTAAGATTCTTAAAACACGGGCAAGATCCTCCCCAAATTTTTCATATGTGAAATATTCCAAATGCATTTGGCAATGCATCTGTGGCTAATTGTGTGTAAGCTTGCACTTTCTGTGAGAATTTCATACCTGGAAGACACCAAATTATTCCTAATAATGTTTTTATGCTGGATTGGTCTTGGGTTAATATGTTGCTTATGAAAAAAATGTAGCATAAATATGCTGCAGATTTTATCTGAAAGAATTATTGTCAAACAATTTCAAGTCTAAATTTTTGATTCATTTTGCAGGATCATATAACATGGGACAAGAAGAGAGCTTGAGACATCTTCAGGTACATTTTATATTATCTTTATTATTCTTTTATTAGAACTACTGGGCATGACTGTAATGAAATATTTCAGTGTTTCAAGAGTCAAAACTTATATCAAAAGTGAGTTGTAGAAGAAATTGCTTTATCTGACATCTTCTATTAAACAGGTTTGCCTGCTACCAACTCAAGTTATGTTTACATTGCAATTCCTGTTGAGACTATAACACATGTTGACATGCTTAGTTAACCTTCTCAGCTCAAATAATGTTATCCCCAGCTACAGCTTTCTTCAGATGGCTATTCAAGCCAGTTAAAATCCAGCTTGTGAGTATGCTGTGTTGTGGCACCACTCCTGCCTATTTCAGTTTAGAATTGCTAATAAAGTATTATATGTATGTGTCTCTGTTTTTCTTAGACGTTATATAGATACGTATTTATACAGCATAAGGTAATCTATAATTAATGTATAGCAGAATTTATTATAACTATATTTATTATAGTGCTATAGAATATATTAATAATGATTAAATTTCCTTTATATTAAGACTATACATAGTTAAAGGAATATTTACGCTGTTCAAGTAAATATTCACTAGCTTATAGAGCAGATAAACTGCCGCCCACACACTAGAATTGTATCACTCCAGAGATGGCTATTCTTATGAATAAAAGACATTTCATCATTATTTGTGCATCTTAATTCTGCACATGCTAGGCATTCTGAATCTTCTACATGTCTGCATAAAGGACTGTATTTTGGATAGTCATGAGAGGGTGCTTTTAAGTAGTATTTGTTCTATGTAACTTGACTGATGACAGTCAAGTATAATGAAGGTTGCTTTTGGCATCCTATAAATCTCAGAGATTAGGAAAAACTGCATAATGGTGCAAGTAGTGTCTCCCTCCGCCTCTATGCTCTTCCTAATGCCATGCCTGTAGTATTGGCAATGTTACACTCTTTACACAAAACAAAACTGCAAATAATTGAATCATGGAAAACATATTGAGATAGCATTTACCTCTTTTAGTTAACCAAGGAGACCTTTAGCTTTGCAGCAGGAAAGTAAGAAAGCAATTAAAATCACCAATAGGATACAGGATGGAAGTCAGAGAAATGAATTTGTGAATGATGTTACAGCTGAATATCCTGGCGGACAACCTGAATTCAATAGTGTAATAACTCAAAGTAATTTTAGAAGTTTGAACCATCCAAGCACCTACAGTACGTAACAGTTGACTGCATAGAAAAAGGACAGATATTCTGTAGCAGTTTTGTCTCCCATCAGCACTTCCTAGGCAGTCAGTCCAAAGAGATTTACTTGGAGGCACAGCGAGGTCCAGTGCAGAGATTTTCAAGCTGGATTTAAATGCTAAATCAGCTCCTAGATAAAGGATAGTCTTATTAGCACAGTGCTTCATCTGGCCCAGTGCTTCCCAACAGAACAAATTAACTCCTCTGGAGCATGAGGCTAACATACTGGTTTAATACTAAAATAGCTCATTTGGGGTCAGTTAGCTCAATGCAGCTGTTTATTGTACCACTATAGAACATAGTGTGACTAAGGGAGCAGGACCTGAAAACGCGCCAGGATTAGACATTGCAGTGGTAAATGTAAGAGTAACAAAATGTCCTGAAAAACCTGCCAGGATTAGGCATTGCAGAGGTAAATGTAAGAGTAACAAAATCTTCTACCTGTAGTGAAGCTGTCAGTTGACATTATCAGAAACAGATGGAAAAATACACAGAAATTGGGCTAAAATAGTGTGCCGCTTTGGCGGAAAACAGGATCTTGGCAAGATCCACCATAGTTGTGACTGTGATAGTTCCAGGCCTCACAATGCAAGTTAGCAGTGCTCAAGTAGAACTCTGGCCACTCACGTGGCCCTGCTTCCACCTCTTGTACACTTCCTTTTTGTGTTTGAGTGTTGCCAGGAAGTCCTTGTTTTACAGAAACTCCTCCCGATGCCCTTACTAGAGTTCCTGCTTTTTGGAATGGACCATTCTTGAGTTTAGACTTGTCAGGAACAATCTGAGACCCTGATTCTTGTAATTCCTTTGGTGAGTCCACTATATTAGGAGTTTCATGGTCAGCTATGAAAGAAATCTACCTGTTAGGGAAATTTTGACTCAATAAATAATATAAATGGTCAAAGGAATCAACTTCTATAGGAAATGTGCAATTGAGAAACTGATTCATGTTTTATGTTCCAAATATACTGATATATTTTCTTATGAAGGTTTAATTTTTTACTAGTTTGAAAGGTAATTGGTATTGCTTTAATTCCGTGTAATTGAGAAAGGACAAGAAGGTTGGAACACTTTTGTTTGATTCTGTTCTTAAACAATAGGTTGGGGGAATGAGTATGTGTAAAAAATCATCACACAAGCTCATAGAAAGAGGTAGCTTATAATGACAGATGAGATATAAAAGAACTGGGATTCTTTAGGTAAATAGAACTGGGATTAATTATATAACACTCACTAGATGTAGCAATGTATTCTTCACATTCTTTTCTTTTTTTACTTTTTTTTTAAATAAAAGTGAGCAATTTGTGGTGGAAACCAACAATCAAAAATGTCAGTTGGGTGTTTAGTCATTGCTCTTGTAGAAAGAGGCAAGTAGATCATGATTTTCATATTGTCCAAAATTATGTCAAGTTTTAGAGCAGACTGAGTAAGGCAAAGAAAAGCCAAACCTCAAAATAAAAGCCCCCAAACCCATCAAACTCATCACTTCTGATGAGTATATACATTTATGTATATATAAAAATGTAACTAATGTAATTTAATTAATAGCTTTTAATCATTTTATATAGCTGCTGCTTGTATACTATACAAAAAGAAACCTCTCTTCTTCCACTCTTCATTTAACTTCTCTATTTAGGCATTCTTAACCTATTGCATAGAACATATTGGAGAAGAAAATTGCTCCTCTATTAGCTATGTTGACCTGAAGGAAATTCTCTGAGGTCAAAGACCAAAAGCCTTGTATATGGACAAGGATTAAGGACAGCTATGTTGGAGCGCAAAGTCTCTGAGGCAGCCAATTTATTTCTAACCGTCTGACAAGATACAGGCCAATGACAAGTGGTCTACATATAACTACTACCTTGGTTACGCATCTCCTCTTTGACCTCAATTTATCATGAAAGATAGAATGCACCTCACTTATTTTTAACTATCTTCAAGCATTTAGTAGCATCAGTGATAAACAAGTGATGCCAAAGTAGCTTCGTATAAAATGTATTAGTCTAAATTAGTGAATCAGGCTGCCTCTGTGGAGGGAGAGAGAGACGGTTCCGGAGGGCAGTTCCTCCCATCCTGAAATATGTGTCAAGTTTACTGAGATGAATCATATTCTGCAACTTCTATTTTATTTTCCCTTTGACCTAAGTGCTGCTCGTATGGCCAATTTAGAAAGCATGCCTAATATAGGAAGGCTAAAGACAAATGAGATGATAAACCATACGTACTCCCAAACTGCCTTTGCACAGGTCCACTCTCTAAAGTGGAAAAAAAGTAGCTTTAGACTTGTGACTTGTGAGAGTAGATGCTTGGATACTGCTGTCGTGGGGCAATGCTACTAACCAAGGCAGGTAGAAATCTAAATATAACATGTAACATAGTGTTTACAAAATACTGTAGAAAACAAACAATAGTAGGAAATATCAGTCCCTAGAAAGAAGAAAAAAAAAAAAAAGAACAGCGATAACATCTTAACCTCTATCCTTAATGTTGGATGATGCCATTTAGATGGTATTTCTTTGGCAAAAAATGTATTTTTTAAAGACCGATTGGGGATACAGGCTGTTTCAAATCTGACATTATTCAGGAATAGCAATTTGCCAAGAATACAGCTGAACATTTTTTGAGGAACTACTCTGGCAATTTAAATGAGAATTTATAGACATGAGAGATGGTTAGAGCTCTAATTAAAGGGATAGCCAAGTTTTAGAGCTTTAACTGAAGTAGCAGAAGCAGTTGGACATGAATTCATTTAGTTATACATGACAATAACATGAAAATCTGACAACTCAAACAGCTGTCCAAATTACTGTACATATGTGCTACTCTGATTTTTACAAAATCACACACATTTGTTCAGATTATGAGTCTACAGAGGATTCTGCAAGCACAAGAAAACACCGGGGCAAATGGAAATATTTCAGGATAGGGAAAAACTAGTGTCATACCCTGGGGAAAAATATAAATGCAAACTACTAAACAGCAGGGAAGAAGCGGAGAGGTTTGATGACTGAATATAGGCTATAAAATCTATAAAGAGATCGGGAGGACTACAGAAAGTCACTGGAGCTTTCAGGAAACATCAGCTCCAGAAAAAAAAAAAAAAAAGGCTTGATTTGTATCTTCTTTCCTTTCTCTTTATAAAACCTCTTACAGTGCACTATTTAGTCCATTCAGACGCTCACTGAATCTAACACCTGATTCCATGCCAAACTGAGTAAGAACATTTCATCAAAGTCTATTTTGGCTTTTGTATATTCTTTCTAAAAAACTGAGAGAAAAAAAAAAAAGATGTAAACAAAATATTATGCGTTTAGCAATACACAACACAAAATGCATTTTAATCTGAAAATTCTTTAGCTAGCAGCCAGTGTTTACAGAAACTTCTATAACATTGCAGCAGCCCAACACACACACAAAAAAGGAGATTGCCTAAGCAAAAACAAGGGCAATAAAAAAACAAAAGGTTTTCTAAATTACTGTTGCCTGTGTCATTAAATTTCATATTGTGCATGGAATCTAAATACATCACTTTGTTCTGCATGACAAGCAGAAGTGAGCATTCATACATTACTCAGCCACTTAATTAAGTGCCTGGGATATTTGCAGTTAGCAGAAACTAATAAGGGAATCACATTTAAATTCAAATCACTCCTCAGGGTAGCTGTCTGCAACATAAGCAAAGCTTACTGGGTAGATGTTCCACTAAATGCTCAGCTAAAAGCTTAGATTTACAGTATTTGTGAGTAACGAATAATTCTGTTTGTGATTAAAGGTGAGAGTAAAATAAACAAATCTGTTTGGGATTTTCAAGATATGTTTTCACCCACTCATTTTTAAATGCCAATATGTCTATTACTTTGTATAACAGAATAAGAGCATGGTTTCGGGCTTGAGGATCGCAGAGCAAGACGTTCTGTAAGGCAGTCAGCTGCGCTTGCCCTGCACGTGACATTTCAAGGCATTTTCCAGCAATAGGCCCCGCTGCAGACAGCAAGAGGCTGTATGAGCCCCCTCAAGGAAGCATATCAATCTATGTATTAATATTTTGGCCATCTCACAATTCCAAAACCCTATTAGAAAATGAATTTTACTGTACTGCCATTTTTTTTCCTTGCTACTCACAAGGAGCCTCTAGGAGGGTTGTTGTTACCTAAACCATCTTCAAACCACTGCAAGGGTCCTCACGCCAAATCAGATCCCTTCTTCTACTTTTCACTACAGGACATCTGCTCTAGGAATCACTGTATCTGAAATCTTTAAAAATCCTGCTAATTTTTGTAATTTTGAAGTGAAACAATGGCTCTAAAATAGACTAAAACTGTTCTTTGAAGAGCGAACTTATTCATATGTGTACATATATGCATTATAAATTACTATATTATTTCAAAATATTATGATAATGACTGTGTTTCATTAAAACACCTATGAATTCTAACATTTCAAAGCAGGAAAATTAAATGTTAATATCTCTCAAGAATGATGGGAGAAATGTGTTGCTAATTATTTTCCTGCTTTAAAAGCCAAAAACAGGACAAGACCCATGCCTATAATCTGTTCATTTAAAAACAAAACAAAAGTAGAAAAAAAATGCTGTCAATCAGAACAAAACAAATAAATACTTCAAAATCTCTGGTGCAGCTTTGCACCGTGGGAAAAATTGTCGCATTTGTCATAAGTGTAAGAAACCCTTGTATGAGACTACACCTACACGCTTCTAGTGTAAGTCTAGGAGGTGTCTGTACCAGGGGGATGCATTCCTGCGCGGTGTGCAAAGGTGCTCAAGGTGCTTGTGCGTGAGTTGGGTGACGAGCGCGTTTCGGTGGCGGGGAGGTGGCGCTTCCAGGCCAGCCGCGAATCACTGCTGCGAGCCGGGGCTACCACCAAGGCCCAGGGCGCGCGGCCCCTTTTCGGTACCTCCTCCGTGTCTCCACTAGCTGTAACTGACAACACAAAATATCATTTCTTCTGTGACCTTTCCACACTCCTACTAAATATGAGGTGTTTTCTTCTCTCCCCTTGAAATTGTTTTTCAGAGGCTCCTTCTGCAGGTCTTCTACTTTGGTTGGTCTGAGACTTTCAGTTTCTGTACTTAAAATACAGAAAGCATTAAGTACTTCAGCTTTTACAATTTTATTAATGCTTTATAATTTCATCCTTGGCACTTTCTTTTTTAATACATAATCTGCAATGTATGTTTGTTCTTTTGCCACTTTTGCTTATTTATAGCATATGTTTACCCCCAAATGGTGTTTTTGTGCTTTATTTTTGTATATGGCATTTTTTATATAATGTATTCGTGGCTTCAGTCACAAAAGAAGACCCTTGACTTGCAGCTTCCTGGAATACTCTGGCAACATGACACCTAATTATTAGATATTTAACTCTCACATTCCTGGGGATGCCTGCACTAGGTCTGTGCTACTCTGTCTGTTCAGTGTAATGGGACACAATGAAAGACGTTAGCATGAGGCATCTGAGGTGGAGTTAGCCTGAATTTTAGCATGAAGCAGGTCAACTCCAGAATTAGAATTAATTTAATTGCATCAGTGTAGTTATGTGCACTCTGCATTTATGAGTGCCCTGACATATTTCCAAAAATGCTGCATCACTGCAACACTGAGCTATTGCTTTCAGACCACTTTAGTGCTCTCTTGTGCACTCCTCCACACAGTTCTGGTGGGGATCTCTCTGTCCCGTTAAAATGTGCAGTACAGAGAGCCCTTCAAAGGATAGGGATATATGCCTAGGCTTCCTTTGCTGATAAACAGAGGCACTAAGAAATGAAAATCCAAACTGCCTTGGAACCACTCTTCTACAGTCTTGCACTTCTGCAAAGATTGTGTTTGCCCAACAGTGCTTGGTGACAGTGACATCAGCAACAGAACTATGTTGGAACGGGAATTTGACTTTGAGCAAAGCTTAGAAGAGCTCATTCAAATGCCAGCATTTCTTAAACAGCTGTTCTCCTATTTCATGACTGGAAGAGATTAACAAGTTTGGAGTCAACTGAGGAAAAGCTCTTCTAGTAGTAGTATCACATCAATAAATTAGAACATGTCCTGTCATCTGCAGTCTTATTTAGACTATACAAATGGGTGAAGACGTTAGCTCTGTGAATTCTGCAAATCACATTTTTTCATCATTAAGTTTGTGTGTGATAATGTACACACAGAAAACAAAAAAAGAACATATAATACAGACTTCTTGAAACACAGTCTTGAAATAGACTTTCACACATAATTCAAGATATAGCCAAAACCACATAAGGTCCCTACTGCTTGTATTTAATCACTTTCCTTCCTTGGCTCTACATCAAAAGAAGTTAAGAGAAAGCATCAACAGAAGTCTTTGTTCCTGCTGATGAAGGGATATGTTAACTCTTATTCATAACATCTTCTCCTTTATTAATTTCATCTTTGAGTTTTTTAACCTTTTACCAAATCACCCTTAGTATAGCGTGGATCCACCTCATCAACATGAGTAGACAGGTAATAGCATCATCTAAGTCAGTTCAAAGTCAGTTCAAAGAAAGGCTCAGATAAATTGCCTTGTTCTGTGTTAATATTTTCATCAACAACAACAATAAAAGAACTCTGCATACATGCGTATTCCCATATTTTTGACTAGATCTAAACTACCCAGGGCAACTTTAGAAAAATATCTTGGTCAGAAATAACAGATTATTTGTTCAGAATAGTAGTCATTACCCAGGAGCGGAAAATAAAAGCAACGGTCTTTGAAACTCACACTGCTACTTGTTAGTTCCACCTTGGCTTCTGTCATAAGGAAGCCTTTCTAGACCGGTTACTTAGGAAGACAAGAGCTCTGAAGGGACACACGTCCTTTAGAAGTGTTCTTTGGACAGTTGTCCAAAAGAAGCTTCTGTTAATTTTTCTGGTAAAAATTAATATTTAGGAACTGAAGTGGATAGCCATTAAACTGCTGACGCTTAAGAGCTACAGAAGTGGAAGTGGTGGACAGCATTTGTGCTTTGCTGTTTCTTGGCAGGTGGCCGAATCTAAGGCTCAATTTATGGCAGCTCTAATTATGTTCTAATTTTAGAGCTGGAGGTCGGCAGTGCTCTGACCGCGCATCCTTTTTCTTCACTGACAGAATCCTCAAGTACCTGGGTAAACAAGCCTGAAAGTTGATTCTCCATGCCACACTCAGACGAAATAGCTTTCATAGGGGTCAAGACCTGACCCAACGCTATATTTATTATCTCAGTATAGCTTATTATATTTCTTATAGAAAAACATTTAAATCATCTTGCTTTCTTGGACTTATGCTGCTACTTGCTTCCCAGGAGGCACTCCTGAGCCTGCCATTGCCTTTGAATGGGTATTTTTAAGAACTGTTAATTGTTACATGTAATCTTCATGCTCTTTTTTTAGTGTTGTACCCACCCAGATAAAAAGGCCTTCTAGGAACATGTATAGTTATCAGTCTCTTTTAATAACATTTGCAATGCTTTATTTCCAATTAGTTAATCTTCTGCAGCTACATGTAATCTTCATGCTGTATTGTGTCAAAAAGAAAGAAAATGAATTCCAAAATAAGATTAATTAGAATATCTGAAAACTCATTTTACATACTAATGTGCAAAAAGACATAATACCTAACAACTAGTGTTTTGACATGAAGAGAAAGAATAAATGGACCACTACTAAATTAGTGGAGCACCTAGCTGTTATATCACACTTTTTGGTCCATAGATTTCAAAGGACATGAACAGCGCTGTCTCTGTTTACAAATGGGAAAAACTGAGTCATAGAGACTACCAGGCTAACCTGGAAATTCAGTAATTCTCATTTTTCCAATGTTCTACCTATTCCCTACTGTTACACAATGACTGTAAGGCTGGTTCAGTGCATCTCATGAAGTGCTGTCTGCGAGATGCTAAGCATAAATCAGCTGTGATTAAAGAATATAATTACGTCCATGAATTCCACCAAGACAACTCTTATGCATAAATTTTGTCTTATACTGAAATGTGTGGAGGCCCAGCCTAAATGAGCTATATTCAGTTTTATTCAGAGGACGAGCAAAATATCAACATGCTTCCTAGATGCCTTGCAAGCTCTTGGAACAGACTTTAATAGTTTATTGATTCTCTGCCTGGGATGAAATTCAGTCAGTACAATCCCTAGTCCTAGATAAATGAACTTTCCATTAATGTATGTTAACAAATATCATTTTTTTACCCAGTTCCTTGACTGTTGTGTCAGATTGTAATATTATTTTTCTTTTAAAAATAAAATTTTACTCTTGAAACTATTAGAGACTTCAAATCAACAGCAATACTGAAAAATAAAAAGTTACTATTGTAGGTACGTATACGGTCTGCATTTATATGTGCTTATATGTTCCATATATTAGAGTTCATGAAAATAATTTCTTGTGCCACCATGTCTTTCTGCTGCATCAGGTTGATTTTATAAATCGTTTTCCTTTCGTAAATTCTTAAATCAATCACTGTATAAAAGGTTGTAATAAACATATGTTAAAGACTTGTAATCAAATTTGGTCCTATGATATCCTTAGGAGTAAATGCCATTCACTTAAGCCTTCTTAGATAGCGAAGGTTTCCTTGGGAAGCATTCTCATCTTTTCTAGGTAATGAGTGGTGGTCATGAAAACAAGTAATGAGAAACATGCTTCTCTTGCATCTGAATTACCAGCTCTCTCAGAACTTAATGAGAATTCTTTCGGTGCACATTCAAGCAGTGTTTGGCCCTTTCTGAGGATAAGCATGAAGTTTAAGTTCTGTCACTATATTATAAAGTACATCTGACCTGCATTTTATGATTTGTGGTTCTCTCACAAGCAAATTTTTTCATTTTTGGCCAATATTATGATGGCTTTGTGGAGTGGATAAACTATCCTCCAGGAGTTAGTCTATGATGCGTCCCAGGTCCGAAATAGTTGATACATCACATGCTGTGTGCTTTGTTTTGTTTTGTTTTGTTTTTTTCCTAGCTGCACTGCTTCAACTTATTTGTTCTAAATTTGCAACTACAAAACAGAGAGCCATATACACAGAAGAAAAGAGATGGAGACTATCTGGTTGTTTTTTCTTTGTTTATTTGTTGTTTGTTTATCCCCAAATGGTCTTCACAGGACAGGGGGCAAGAGAGATCTGTTTGAAATTCCATGCTTTAAAACAGTAAAAAGTGCTCAGGAAATCTAGCAACTTATAAATTACCAGAGATAAAGAAATCATCAAGAGATCTTTCAGTAGGAGGCTGCTTTGGGATTTTCTTTAGAAAACCTCTCTTAAGCCAGTCTTTCTTTTAAAATTATGGTTGGAATCATGGAAATGATGAAGGGCTTTTCACAATAAAGTTATGACATAAAATACTATGTATGCATTTTATGTATACTAAATATGGCCAGCAAATTAAAATTTACTGTGAGTCACCGTCATCCAAGTTTTGAGTTGTGTCATGATTAGAATTATCAGTATATCAAGCACACAGAATAGCAGTAAGGAAGTATCCATGCTTCTAAATTTCCAGTTTATCCAAATTGCATGACATATAATTAATGATTGATCTGTACAGCTTAATGGGGAAAAGGGTGGATTTTCGTTCCTTCAGAGAAGTAGCTCAAATTTTAGGATAATTTAGAGTGATAATCATTAGTATTTTCAATGCTGTCTCACAGCTCCTGGGAAAATAAGCCACTAGTCCTATTTCAGGCCAGCTACAAAACCACTAACACAAACGACACTAACAGTTGCCTCCATTAAATAACCTCAGGTTTAAAAGTATAGAGATCCTACTTTACTTTCATCACAGGTTTGGGCATACCAGTAATGATGGTATGGAGCAGCTGGACTCCTAGGATCTGAATTAAATCTATTCAGTAGATAAATGAAAAGCTTCTGCCTCCAGGGATGTCTGTCCATAACCTGTCACCACAAAGTAAATTCTCTTACAAAACTTTTACGAAAGCCCTCAACTGCCTCTAGGTAATTTCAATCCAGATTTATTCTAAGATGAACTGGGCACAGAGAATTTTCAAGCAGTTATCATACCTATGAACTCAGAGAAGCAAGTACTTTTTAAACCTTTCAGAACTCTCTGATATATTAGTCTGCCATGGACACAGCATGAACACAATTTACACATAAACTGTGTATTTTTCATCCAGTATAGAGGCTGTAATAGACATTATTAAAATTTCCCAATATATAGTAATCTCCTTGCGGTGGCATCTTCATAGAAATAGTGGGTTTTACACTGCAAAGGCAAATATTAATTGTAAACATGGGTCATAAGAGTGAGTGACGTGCACATACATTTACACTCAATTCTTTTTAAGGTCATAGAATCTCTGGAGTGTTTCTGTGAGTATAGTAGCATGATGACCAATCTTTTTATTTTTCCTTTACTGGAGGACATAATAATACTGTATTTATTGCATTAGAATACTTCTGAAAACACTTCTGGAATGTGTTCCTGACTGCAGGCTATCTTCTGTTTTTTCTTTAACTGAAACTGATATACCAATAGGCAGGCGATACAAAACTGCAGAGCAGAGGGCTACAGTACTGCACACAAACATTCTTGCTTAACATCAGCCTGTGTCATGGTGGCAATTTGATACACTGCAAAGCAAAACACATATGAACTGAGTCCTACTTCTTTTATGCTCCAGGCACTTTTTCAGATCGAGATGGCTGATATAGTCTTTCCTGTTGTAACAGTTGTAGCAAATCTTTCCATATAACCTCCTATTTCATTTCACATGCAGTAAACACACGCAGTCATTTTACAACAGATTTTTGAGTCTTAACATAGCTAAACCTTAATTAGGTTGTTTACATGAGAGGTAGCACACTCTTCATCCCACCAGCCAGCTCAGAGAAACAGCCCCTCAGGTTTTCAGCCATTTGCGTGATCGACTTCTTTTGTCAAGCAGTCCTGAATTCATCCTCCAGGTTTGATATGAAACAAGAGACCGAGAAAAAAAGATTGAGCCTTAAAGAGGAAAGTGCAACACTACCTCCAAAAGAACAGTTAAAATGAAACATGATCCAGATCACTGCTGCCCTTTGAAGGGAAAAGATTGCTAGGACCCAGAAAGATGAAGAATCTAGAAAATAAAATTGGATATTGTAAGTGCTAAGGGAAGAAACACATCCCAATTCTGTACTGCTGGTGTTCTCAGTATCACAGTTTTGCTTTACAGGGTGGGTTATTCCTGCCCTTTGTAGAGCTGAACAACTGAAGACAGCAACACTTGGGTTCTTTGGGTGAGACGACAGAGAGCAGCGTCTCCTCGGTCACACGCTTGCCCCATGAAGAAGAGTTAAGCTGCTACCTTATGCTTCGTGCCTTGGGATGCTGCAGGATTTATATGTTTTATATTTATAGGTTTTACAATTTCTATGTTTGTATATTTCTTCACTCCAGAAAGCCCCGGTGGTATAGTGGTTCTTCTAATCCCACATTTCTGGGGGGACGCAAACTTTCTGATTTATTAGGTGGTTTCTTAGAAAACCTTCACCACTCCTCTACCTGAATGCTTTTCAGTGGCACTCAGCTTTAAACTTTCAACTGATTCATGAACAGCATGAGTTCACTCTGTTGTGAGACATCCTCTAAAAGCTGAAAGCACCTCCAGTGCCAATTTACATCATGAGGATGAATTACTCTTTTTTTTTTTTTTTTTGTCATTGACAACACTGCAGGATAACTCAGGCTCCTAATTTTGATATCTCAGTAAAGTGCTTCCAGCTGACTGAGATTAAGCTGGGCTTTAGCAGTCATTCAAAATTTAGTCATATGTTTTTTTCTGTTTCTTCTGTAATAGGGGAAAGAACTGTACACCCAGTAAAGTGTTCCATATAAGCAGACTTTTTATTTTAAGCTGCAAATTGCTTGCATTGATGGGAACATGGTCAGAGAAGTGCCCCTGAAGCAGAAGATGTAAGATTTATGATGAGCTTTAATTTCTGTGAAGATCCATTCAACAGTCTTCAGCCAACCAGAAAAACACTGCGTCGTCTGAACAAGCAAGTCTTACCCTTACGAAAGAGCATCTCATGTTTTTAGACCATCTTTTATAAAGTCAGCTCTTTTTTTGGCACTGAGTGCCTTGTAACTGAACTTGTCTTGATGTTCGTGCTGCTCCAGAGAAAGGCCATACAGTGTTTTCACATTAACCTTTGCCATTGGGGAGCTACTTGGCAGAATTCTGTGCTGATTAGGTTATCAAGCAGTTTTGAAGTTGTAGTCTAGGCACTCTGCACAATCTGATAAGAAATATCTAACCTGAAATACTGGATATCTTTAACATATTATTTAAACACATGTGAAAAATCATAACCCTGGATTTGCTCGTCCATGCAAAATATTTGGTAAAATGTTAATTCACTTGTTAAAAGCAAAATGGGTATCCTCACTCTGCTGTTATCATAAGGAACCCAATGACAGTACTGAGACTGATTGATAATAATGCTTCCCACACATTAGTTGGGTTTCTTAAGCGCACTTTCCTAAGTGGACATCACAAGGGAGATGCACAACTCAAGCTCATAGGCCCTTCTGAACTTGTGGTGGTGCTGGAGGTAGCGGTGAGCTGGAAGCAGCAGCAGGGCCCAAGGACAAGTGCTGAAGCTGAACCAGTGAACACACGGCATTGCCAATTTTCTTAGCAGGACTTTCCTCCAAAAAGGCTAGAATAACTGTCTATGACGCACAGCTTTACAGGAAGCTTTCTGGAAGTCTACAGAGAGCAGAAGATGGAGTCTTCTATATTGTACTGATCAGAAAGTCTAGGAGCTTGCAGCAGTAAACTTACTTTACAAGGTTAAACTTTCTGGGCTGTGTCCTGTGGAATCACAGTGTAGCTTCAGGCTTTGATGCAGTCTTTAGCCTGCAGCTGATGGAGAAGAAATTTATTGTTATTTGGGTATCAGCCACCAATGTTCATTTGATATAGAAGCTGTGTTAATTTAAAAGGTTTTTTGAGACTCTAAAGTGAGAAAGTGATACATTTCAGAGATAACTTTTACTATTTCTTGAGAGCTTCAGGTATTCATGACACTTTCAGAAACAGAGGAAAAGTAGTTCCATATTTTATACTAAAAATGAGAAGAAAATCATATGAATAGATGATAATGGAGACTTGAGAGGAAGAAGATAAATGATTATGAAAGCAGCTATTATGCAAACAGTTTATTAATTCCGTACTCTCAGCTCTGCAGAGAGTATTTTGACATTGGGCTCTAAATTACTGCTAAATTAATACTAATTGCTTAAGGAAGTAAAAGAGTAGAAAACATGTAGTGGAAAGGAGAAATAGAAAATTAACTGGAAGTGCATCTTGAAAAGAAGTTGGAAAAACAAGTTGCGTGGCTGATGATATGACAGGTAGAGAGGTCAGCATGAGGAAAGGAGCCAAGTTGCTAACAGCAAAGAAGTGAGGCATGCTGTGTTGGCAGAACACAGAGCACAACCAGGGAAATGTGGGAAACTATAACTGGAATGTGAGTAGATGCCTAACTCTGGAAGTGAAATAGAGTTGAAATTCATGAGAAAAGAGTTGAGATGCACAGGGATGCAAAGAGAGGGAGGGGAAACTTTCAGTCAAAAAGTTTGTCATGTCAGAGGTATTGGGGATCAATTTGTTGTGTGCAATGGAAGAAAATATTATGTGAAAAGGAGAAAATATCTCATGAGGGTTTTGTCTGTTTGTTTATTTGCTTTCTTTTGAGTAAATTTACTTTCAACAGACATATATCAATCAGGCATAGATACCCAAAAGCTTCAAAGGAGCTGCTTTCACAGCGGAGTGAGAGGTTGAGCGTAAAGAGACAGGGCTGGCTTCTGAGCATTTGGCTGTCAAAATGGGTGAACTTATTTAGAAAGGGGAACTCTGATGGAGAGCAAGTGGAAGACACCAGGAAAAGATAAAAGTAGATGGTTATGGCATATTAATCATCAAAGCCAGCATGTACTATCCTGTGATTTGAGAAATTCTGTCACTTCTATGTCTTTAGGATAAAACAAAACTGCTTCAGTATAGCATTTTTTAGTATATATGGTCTATTTATTAGCAACTCCATCCCATCATTCAGAATCCTGCAATAAGAAGGAATAGCTTAGACAAGGGTCTATATAAGAGTAGATACTAGTGATTTCAGCAAGAATGAGTCTTAGAATTGAAGATGAGACAAAGATCAAAGAAGAGGCATGACAGACCTGAAAGAGAAAAGGCATGAAAAGAAGGAGCAAACAACAGTTTTCCAGTAAAAGCATTAACTTAGAATAACCCCTGAAAAATCACACAAACTTCATGGAATTCTGTACACAATAAATAAATACAAAATTTAAATTCTCAGAATAAATTACCTAAAAGATAGAAACCAATGGTATGTGTAAACGAACTATTTGAACAGTTGAGAAGTTAAAAGTGCCAGTAACCAGTGTTCTGCACAAGCAGTGTGCAATTGCTGACTGCTCTGGAACATTTACTTGTGATCTAGGTCAAAGGGTGCAGATGACTTAAAATTATTTATGCTGGTCTCTAGGTATGATTTTAAGTAGACCTAGCCCAGAATGATGGAAGACTTTACTAAAAATGAAATTCCTTATTCATGTGTAGAAGGTATCAAACTTTAGAAAGCATACGTGAACTATCAAATCATAAGGTTCTAATTTGACTGTAGAACTCAAGGGAAGAAGATGGAAAGGAAAAAAATGTTGGCTTTAAAGATAAAAAAAAAAGCAAAAAAAAAGCTTAGAAATACATAAAGAACATGACAGGTATTGTAGTGATATTATAAGCTGACAGTGCAGCTTCACCTTGAACATAATTTCTGGGCACCATAACCGTGAATTTTATAAAGACTGGAATATTAAGAGAAAAGAGACAAAAAGCATAAGCACAAAGAGATTCCATGGAAAGTGCAGAAAAGAGAGGAGTAAATGGTAGTATGACAAAGGTGGACAATAAGCACACGCCTATTCATATGTTCTCAGAGCATAAGAACAAGGTCTCTGAAAAAATAAAGTGTTATAAGCTAAGCTGAACTTTCCATAAGGAAAGAAAAATAGATGTTTTTCTAACTTTAAAACAACAGCCAGAAAGGCTCCTTGTTATGCAGGCTATGCCATTATTTTCTGGCATGGATTTTCCTGAAACTTTCTCTGAAACAGCTGACACAGGCTCTAATCAGACAAGTTTCAGAGCAAAAAGCGTAGGAAAAAAAGAAACTAAGTGGACTTATTTACTTTTAAATTTAACAAATTTAACAAATTGTCTTGTTATTTCTGATATCACATTGCAACAATATAAAACTCATAATTTTGGATGTTTGGAGGAAACAAGCCCCAAATATATAAAAAAAGGGATTAAATATATGCAGGAAAAAAACCAATATTGCACTCTGTATGTGTCTTCTTATTTCTGCATTCATTTTTTTAAAACTTATTGCTTCTGTTTTCAGTTCACTAAGGTTTTATAGACTTCTTGTTCCAGTCACTTTGATAAACTTCTTTCCAGTTACTCTCAGTTTTAAGATTGTGTCTATATATTTTTTTGTCACTTGATAACTGTTTTCTTGGATCGTTCTATGAATTCCCTTCAGAAGAATGTAAACTTCCACTATAGCTTGTTAAACTGTGTTACTTTCTAATAGAAATCGCTCTAAAATTCTGTTTCTTCATGTTTTCTTATCTGTATGTAGTAAGCAGCCAGGAACAAAAATATTATTTCAATAACTAAAAGCGAGAAAGAGGGAAGGAAGGAAGGAAGGAAGGAAGGAAGGAAGGAAGGAAGGAATATTATAGGAGATGTTAATTTTTATTCTAATCTGGTAGGCTTTTAAGAAACCCGGAATTCTGCTTACTTTGTACAATAATTTCTATTAAACTGTGGCTTTAATGATTTTTACACAGTAATTCTCTAAATCTCTTTCCTTTTCCCTTTTAATGGGATAGTTTTTCTTGCATTTAAAAACATTCCGTATTTCTTTCTTTTCTCTAAATCCAGTGATTCCATGTTAGGCTGCATGATCAATTACAATTTATTTAAGTAAGAAGGAAATATATTTATTTCCTTTTTCCACTTAGACTGTTAATCAGAGTTGTCTTCAAACAACTAAAACATATTAAAATAGTTCCGTCTACACAAGAACTTTCAATGTTGTGTGCTGTCATTTTCCCACAGTATTCCATTTCTCTATACAAAATAATAAAACTTTCTCTGAACAAAATTATAAAATGCTTCTTTGCCAGTATCCACCTGCATAAGTTTGTTTACATCCCTGCATTCTTTGTATGTATTTTACTTTACAAAGTCTTTTTTTAAACTGAGAAGAATTCTACCAAATTATTCCCTTATTGAAGTTTGAAGAGTTGTAAGAATGTCACAGTATTTCAAAGCTGATGTCACGTATAGAACTTCTGGGTTGACTAAGGCCAGAGCTGGGATAAATTGAATTTATGAGATGAGAAATTAAAGGTAGAAATTTGGCATTAAATTGCTAAATCCTATAGCTCTCATAAAAGCTCTCCTGAAAAACTTATGAAATAGCCATCAGCCCAATCTGAACATATAGTACAATGTTTGGAAAGAAATAATACTTGCAATTATTTTTCCAATTCTTCAAGTCTTTATAAAATAAATTAAATATAATTACTTCAGGACTATACCAATTCAGAAGTGAATTTCAGGCAAGATACACAGTGCTTTTGTCAATAAATGATTGACTTTTGATATTCAAGTCCAGGACCTGGTCAGAACAGAACAGTATTGAGTTTAGCATCTTGTCTTACCAGTTCCCTGGGGTAGTAGACATATTCTCTTCCAGAATGGCTCTTTTCAAATGATTATAACACAGTTAAAATTTTCTTCTTGTTACTAGCCATAGTTACTCAGTATGGACTTTGGCCAAGATGTAATCCTTGGAACAAATGATGTCAAATTACTGATGATTATCACAGCAACCCATCACCGAGTTAGTGGACATTCTCCCACAAACTTCAGCAAAATTTGGGTCAAATCTTTAAGGAACTCTCTTAATTATTACCAGAAGGCAGTCTTCATTATTATTTATCAGACTTCCTTTCATTGTTCTGCATTTTGGCCTCTTTCAAAGGGAAATTAAACCGTTTTACTCTGTTTCTTTGACAGCAAAGAGTCATCAGGTAAATTACAAAGTGTTACTGCTTTTCACTAAATAAACATCCACAGTAATTAAATACAAAGACAGAAAAAAAAGGTAAGCAGAAAGGGAGTGTTTGCATGACTAATTATTTCCTAAATACCATATCTCATACATCACTATAATCTCCTGTCTTTTAATGAGAAGTATAAATACCAAACTTTCTTTCATTCTTCACCTTCCTAGACACCATGAAAATACAAACTTATTGTTACTGTATTGATTCCTACTGTAGTTACTTGTAGTGTTTGTCTCTTGCTGCTCTGGGCTTTTCTTT
This sequence comes from Nothocercus julius, assembly GCA_013398735.1. Lineage (NCBI taxonomy): Eukaryota > Metazoa > Chordata > Aves > Tinamiformes > Tinamidae > Nothocercus > Nothocercus julius. The sequence goes on along the minus strand of VZSV01000001.1, from coordinate 19,773,828 downwards.
TCCATAATTCTTTGAGTGGGAGCTATAATTCCTCTTAAACACTTATAACACTTATTGTCAGTAATAAAACTACTTGTGATAGGCAATGCTCAGTCTGTTCATATTTCCTTTTGATAGTTTAATTAGCATACCTTACATCTTTTAATAAAGAATACATATTTCTTAATATTTATACAAATGAAAATGAGCAAGAGATTTGGTCATACAAGAGATTAGGTCTTTTTTTTTTTTTTTTAAATGTCCTAATAAACCCATAGGTAGAACAAAAGGCTACTGAATGTCATAGAGTTTCTTTAAAAAGTATTTAGTACTATTAGAGTACTAAATACTAAAAAGTATTTAGTACTATTAGATCAAGGGGTTGCATAGTTTTTTTTATCAAGGCTAATCGCTGTGCCAAAAATAAAGCATAGAAAGTAATTTATCATTAATTTATGGAAGTATATTCTATCTCAGAGAAAATGGCTAATTCTGATTCACTTCTAACAATTCTGTGTCTTTGAAAATATCCCTTTATTAATAAGACTATATTTCCTTTTCTATTCATCACTTGTCTAAAAAGATACTGAAAGTCTGAAAAGATACTCAAAGATACTGAAAGTGAATTTGTTTTATTTTCATTTTAACTTTAAAATAATTTTTCAATATCTATATCTATATATAAATTGTGCAATATAAATAATTAAACAAGGTTGATTCTGAGTTTTTAAATTCAAATCTTTTACCTGTGTATAAACTGATATAATATTTCTGTTGCAAGAAAAAAAAACACATTCTTTTACATAGTCCCTCATAATTATATAATTTATTTGACAGCTTTATACAGAATGGTTTCTTTCTCTTCTTTTCTGAAACCAAGAAGACTG
>VZSV01000001.1:19758658-19771777 GCA_013398735.1 Nothocercus julius | reverse complement strand
TCCGGGGATGGAGGTGAGACTCACTGGCCTGTAGTTGCCTGGGTCTTCCCTCTTGCCTTTTTTGAAGACTGGCGTGACATTGGCTTTCTTCCAGTCCTCCGGCACCTCCGCCGTTCTCCAGGAGAGAGATATTTAAATATATAATATTAATATATATAATATGTAATATATATAATAATGTAATATGTAATATATATAATATATAATATATAAATATTACATATATGTATATAATGCTATATATATAACATTAAAGAATTATTTACAGAAACTCGTGCTTAATCTCATTAGCTTTAATATTTGAGTGTTGCAGAGTTTCTTGAAATCATCTTCTTAGCTTTTCACACTTGATTTCAGTCACAGAAATCTTGGAAGAAAAGACCAAAATATGACAATAAATTCTATGCAAAAATGTCCACTAAAAGATTCTTTTTTTTTTTTAATTGCCATATTTAGGTGTTTTCTTTTGTTTTAACTGGAACAGTTACTGTGTTTGGATCTTACATATTTTATGATCAGGACACATACCCATTCAAGGCTTACACATGTCTGAAAAATAGAGGACTATATAAAAAAAAATGACTTGAGGATTTAGTATTTTATTTACTTGAGGATTTTTTAGCTCGTACTCTTACAGGGTCTGCCCACTGTGTAAAAGTCAAACTGTTTTAACCCTATCTTTTAAAATAAAGAGCAAGCTATCTTCTAATATCTGAGGCACAATAGAATTCATCTAGTTCTACTGTATAAAGAGATGACTGAAATATTTCCAGTCATATAGAGGTCTTCCAGATGGCTTTTTTTTCTCTTGCACTTCAGAATAACCCAGTTAACTAGCTAAATATCAGCACACATCAAAACAAACTTGTGATGTCCTCATGTTAGGTTTGATTTGTGATGTTGACTTACACCAGGTAAGCTGGTCCTTTATAATTCTTATATTTTGTCTAGCCACTATAGTCAATACAGCTATTATGTAAAAAGGGCAAAGTGCCACGCTCTTATTTGTTGTATCTGCTCCTAGTGTTCCTCCCTGTATGTCATATTTGTCTACTTCATTGTCAAAACATGTTTTTACTGTTAGCAGTAAAAGCTAAGGGAATGCCAGCCAGATTCCAGTCTCACACATTAGCAGAAAAGCTGTCAGATTTTATTAGCAGTGATTGTGTGAGGCATTATAGGTTTTGGTTAAAAAAGAAATGTGTTTAATAAAAAGTTGATCAACAATGTCTTGAAGTAATGCAGAGAGATTACATGCAAATTCCTATGATACAATTTCTGAAAAGTTTCAAGCATTTGCTTAAAGGGCCTGATACAAAGCCCACCGAAAGCTATTTGAATGTTTTTCCATGCTAAATTCTGGATTCTGTACCCAAAGAAGGCTGGTATGAGCAGGGGACTAACTTCTTCTTTTTCACTTCAACAATTAAGTCGTTAAAGATAATTTTAAAGATTTACTCTAATTTTTAGAGTAAATCAATAAGCAGTTACTTTAGAGTGGTGTGCTCTAAAGTAACTTTTGGCATTTTCATGAGCTATAATCATATGTACTTAAAGCAAATGTATAAGAACTCCTTTTTAAATAATGCCTGATGAAAAACTATTCTCTTGCAGTGAAAGCCATGTTTGTTATTATCACAATTAGGCCAAGAATCAATGCTCTGAAGGGAATTTTCTAGACTAAAAAGAGCGAATTCCTGCTGTTTCTCTAGAGACCAGTAGTATTTTTTTTTTAATCCTAATTATATGATTCTGAAAAGATACGAATATTTTTCACTTGAGATGTAATGGCATAACGGTTCATAGGATGTTTTTCTAATTATAGTTTTGCAATTTTTAACCAGAAATATGGTTAGTGGAGAAGAGATAATTAAAAAGGTCAATATGCCTCTCTAACCTAATGTAAAAACGTATTGGTTTGAAAACTATTCAGTGTGCTGTCTATTCAATCAACACTACAGGTATTTAAACTTTTGCATAGTTTAGGAAGCGCCCTTTGTGCGTTTCCCCTTGCAGCAAGATTTAATTAGCGTTCCCCTTCCTTTGATACTCCTGACGGAGGTTCAGAATTGGGGCGGAACGTCCTGTAGCTTCAGAGCAACCGTATCCCGTGGGCGACACATGCGCATGATACTTGGCTTCCTGCAGTGCCCGGGGCTGCTGGGCTCTCCTTCTCTGTTGCTGTAGTCCTTGCTACGCTTTCTTCCGTCATCAACAGTGATATCTGTTTCTCTACCTGTTCTTGGAACTTGTATTTTTTTTGTATGTAAGACTTGGAGAGGCTTGTGGATCTCTGCTAAAATACAGCAAATATTTTAGTTTCTATAGTGATGGATTCCTTACAAGTACATGGGATGAATAGCTGTTAATCTGGCTTTTCCTCTGATCTTGATTACCCAGTGTCATTTTATTCCCATTTTGTGGATGAGGCACCTCAGAGGCCAAGTGGGAAATGACTGGCAGAGCGATACCAAAGCCAGGAATCTCAGTCCAGAAGCTCACTCCCTGACTCTATTGTCTTCATTAAAAGCAATTTAGATTAAAAAACAAACAAACAAACAAACAAGCAAAAAATTGCTTATTTCTGAGTCCTATCTTTTATAAAGATGAATTTAATGAATTTAAAAAAAATAAATGAATCTAATGAATGAATTGAATGAATTTAAATAAATTTAATTCCTTCAGCATCCTATGTTATATAAATTCATTATTAAATTGTTCTTTAATCTATATTTTAGATTGATTCCTACTATTTTTTTTGTATGAATCATTCAGTACCACTTTATAGCATTTTCATGTGTTTTAAATATATTCTAATATTTCTGAAAATTCCTTTCCTCTTACACCAGGCTTCCTTCTTTTTGGGGTGTTAATTATATTTCCATGCTTTTATCCATTAAATATAAAAGACCTAAGAAAAAAAAAAAAACACTTTGAAAAAGTTTGAAAAAAAAAATCCTTGAAAGAATCTTTAAATCTTTAAATATGAAATATATCCAATGAAAGGGAAGTTCTATTCTTAACCACAGGGATTTGCTATCATTCAGAATAGAAAGATTACATGTACTTCACCACTCTCTACCTTCTGGAAATGCAAACAGAGCAGGCATACCACTTTGCTGTCTCGAGTGTGCAATGGTAGCATAGATTGATTCAAAAATCTACTAAACTTAATCTTCTTAAAACTAATTCTTTTGGGTCTCTCAGGTTATTGAGATAGGGCTTCCTCATACCTTAACATGTTTCATTATACCTCCGAAGCAGTCTTAAGGGATCATACACTGTGTGATTCCAGTCTGCCTTATTGGACCTTTCCACATTTAACTACAATTGAGTTAAACTTTTTCCCTCCAGGTAGAGACTGATAAAATCAATAGCTTCAGAGCATCTTCTTTATCAATGTGAATCTTTCAAGAGTCATGGGATGACAGGCTGTGAAAATTATTCAGTTTACAAATAGTGTATATGCATTTTTTCAGAATGTTTTTCAAGAAATGCTGAAAGAATGAAGGAGCAAGGAACTTTAAAATGTATGTCCCCATGTGAGTATCAAACTGATCTAGGCTATATGCATCCTGGATCCAGAACACAACTGACACAATTTACCTAGGACACTGCTAGCCATATAACTCAGATACATTTATCAACACTAAAATTAGAGGTATGTGTTCTCTGTATTGTTCCTGCTTCCAGAGATTCACGTCATCATTGCAAGCTGTCACATCAGTGGAAATGTAATTATACTAAATTTAAAAAAGGAGTATTCTCATTTTTGAAGTCTCACTTCTCTTGGCTCTTTTCTTCTTTCTGATATAATTCATATTTCCTGACCCCGAGTACATATTACAATGTCCTCTTGCAAACAGTATTTGTTTATTAGTATTGTATTACTATTAATAATACTATTGTATTAGTAATTAATTATACTATTAGTAATTAATAGTACTGTTGTATTTGTATATTAGTATTTTTAATTTTCTCTTCTTCCCACTGGCTGCTGAAACCATTGGCCTCCCTCATCTTGCAAAAATAATGATCTATTTACAAATCTGACTCCTGCCAAAAGTCTTGAGCCAGAAAAGATAGGAGAGGAGGCTTCTGTGATCCTGGTAACTCAAAAAGAGCAAACGTTGTAACTGTAGTACCCTCTTAAATCAAAAATCAACCTAAAAATCCTTAGGACACACTTACAGATTACCTGTGTTTCACAATGATATGTCAGAAATTTAGCATTAAAAGTGTTATGCTGTCTGTTTCATATCGCTAAACCCTAAACTTATCTTCCCATAACCTCTCTCATATACTTGACCTTTCCTCTAGTATCACCTTCAGCAGGTTATCGCTATCCTCTCTACTTCTGGCCTCTTATATTTTTCCCTTCTGGCATATTTTTCTTCTTTATCTTTAACTAGCTTCAACTTTTCAGCACAAGTGTGTGAAGAGCACTCATTTATACACATAAGATTACCATATCAATCCCCACTGAATACAGTTGACTGCTCACTAACACCATTCAAAATGACTCAAAGTGAACTGAAATAAAAGAAAATTCATGGGTATTAGTAAGCCGTACAAGTTTATTTTCATAGAAGCACTTTTTTTTTTTTTTTTTNCAGTGTAAAAGTTGAGAATAAAGACAAGGACTACAAGACTAGTGTATGAAATAGGGAGAAGATTAATTTGGATCACACATGTAGTAAGCTTTCAATAGTATAAACAGGGTAAGAATCTTGATAGTATAACTAAGGTAAGAATCAAGCATAAAGCCTAAAATATTGCTAAACCTGAAACAGTAAGAGAGCATGTAAAGAGGTATACAGAATACAGTCTTGCCAACTGTTAAATGTTATGATCTTGCAATTCTTACCTTTTTCAAATGAAAGGACCCAGTGCTCCTCACTCCTAGGCCTTTCCACTGCTAAATCCACCATAAATGCAGGTGGTAATTGCTTAGGAAGGTCATTTAATGATAACCAATGACCGGAACTTGCAACCAAACAAATTCAAATTAAAAATAAAATGTGTTGCAAACAGTGAAGTTAACTGAGTTTCAAAACAAATAACTCTGGCTTCTCCGTTTACTGTTGCCTCCTAATCAAGGCTTGAATTTTCTAGTATATATGTTGTAGTTAAGCAAAAGGTGTTGAGCTCAAGGCAGAATTCACTGGTTGAAAATATTATGTTATAAATATGCCCCTAAACTGGTGGTTTCAAGTTTATACTTAAAACTATTTTGTATCTTGGTAAGCATTCAACATCTACCATAATGATCTGTGATCTATTCTGCTGCCAATAATATTGCACCAGATAAAAAGTGTTTATGCAAAACCAGCTTGCTCTTCAGAATTTAGGCAATGCCAACAAATCACACAGTCTTCATGGAGACACAGCTCTATAAACTTTACAAAATGCCTTCCTGTCATGGGCCAAGTTCTGCCTGCCTACCTCACACCAGGAATCAAGCTTGTTAGTGCTATGATTTGGGTAACTAATATGACAGAGATCAAGGTGGATGATTCATTGTGGTTTCATTTCTTTTCATTGTGTTATGATCTAGGATAATTAACATAGAACATTGAGATGAAATAAAATAAAATAACAAAGTTTTCTTTAAAATCTTCCTTAGAAATTCTTTTAAAGCACAGTAGACTCACACATCATTTCCCTACAGCACAACAAGCTGCTATAACTTCAATGGTCAGATTTCTGAAACACTCATTTTCTTCACACTTTTCTTTTTTTTTTTATTTTCTAAATGTCCTTGTATGTGCAATGTATTTCAGTAAAGGCTTATTCTCTCTGTTCATAGCCATATGCTACAAGGCCATAATTAAGCTTATCCTCAGATGCTGAAGAAATAAGAAGAGAGAGCAAATGAACAGTCTTTAAAGGGAAATATGACCATAATCTTTTTGCTCTCATGTATTTTCTAAGTTGTTCATCAACTGATCTTATCCTGTGAATTCATGCTTGCTGCCAACTGTGGTGCTAATTTTTATGAATATCACAATGCTACTTCTGTCAGAAACACACACACACACACAAAAAAAGGTAAAGCAGTGGCTTACAGAAACCCTAGAAAAGGTTTTGACACATTGCTTTTGAGAATGCACATTTTTTTGTGTGTGTGCACATTTTTTCTATACCCTTTATTAAGAATCTTATAGAGCAGATACAGCAAGAATATAGCTGATCCTGGCACACCCAGCTAAGCAACCATTCTAGAAGAAAGGACATGTATTTAAGAAGAATGGTTATGAAAAATTCAACTTCCTCCACATTTCTAAGTTAAATAAACTCTGCTATAGAGATCATATAAAATGAAATCCCATAAACAGCTTAAGCAAACTAGAAGAGAACATAAGGGTTTTGAGTACCACTATTGATAAACCTATTAAAGAAATCTAGGGCAACCAATGAATATGAAAGCCTTTTGCATAAAACGTGTGAGAAAAAAAAATCCTGTTTATTGTGTTTATCATTCATTTCAGGTTGCCATCCAAAATGAACTCAGAGGAGCATTTTCTTTATCCATAAGCATGCAAAACAGCAGGGAGATAATTGTTGTATAAAAACAAAATTACTGAGATACTTTGCCTTGCCAACACTAAATGTATCCTGTTTTTTCATTTCTAGTCAAAGATATTCTTCAAATTTTGTCTTAGTTAATTGTCTTAGCTTGTCTGAGAAAAAATCCATTTTTTTCTCAGGATTTTGTCATTAAATGTGTTATATTTATGTTCATATTTATACACATACATGCACATACTTATGCATATATATATGTATATACACTCACATATTCCTGCTATCTGTTGCCTTCCTCAGATATTCAAGCACTTCAATTTTACTCCAGTTGTTGGTCACAAACAGCAGATCTAGGACTGTAGCTCAAAAACTCATGTTTCTGGGAGTCTTCACCAGAATCTAAACAAGAAGATTTCACACAGAGCAGATAAAACTAGATCCTCCTTATTCATAAATTAATATTTTTTTCTTCATTTTATATCTACTGCTCTTTCATTTCACTTTATTCTTCATTTCTTCAGTATCTTTATTTGTCAGGCTATTTTGAGATATATGGGTTGGTCTAAAATATACAGAAAAGACAGAGAAGACTTTTTTTTTCCTCTAGAAATTCATCCCTTTATTGCTTCTTTAGAACAGGAAAAAAAATATTGTGAAATGTGACTTTAAAAGGACAGCTCAGGTGGGAGAAATCTACTGACACAAAGCGCACAAAAGGCAGCCAAGGAGGCCCCAAAGGAGCCATGTCCCAGGAAAATAGAGGAGTCATGAGCGAGCTGTTGATGGAAGAGACTATTAGCAACAGTGATTCAGTGCTTCTGGACAGTGTATTAGATAACAGAAAGATGTGTGTTGCTGAAACTGAGGCCTGGATCAATGTGGGGAAGTGATTTAAACTTTTGCCTAGAAGACAACCCCTCCCCATCGCAGACCCTACGAACTTCACATGAAGTTCAATATTGTTGCTGTAACTACAGCAATGTAAATGAAGGTCTTGAATTATACTTCCAGTAGCTCTGAAAATCATTCTCCATTCTCCCTTTCACTCTTCATTAAGTATATTCTTTCAAAATTATGTGCGTGTTAATCTAGACTCAGCAGTATTTTATTCTCTTCAAAAATAAAATGATGGTTAGCCTAAGATTTTATATGACAAGTTTCTCATCTGGAAAATTTTCCAGACGAGTTACAAACTGTTGTAAATGAAAATTAAGAAACGCTGATCCAGCTTTATGTTTAGTCTGCCTTATTTAATATTAGTGTAATAGTGGGGAAAAGAATATACAAAGCACAAAATATTTCCCTTTTTTAGCGTTCCCAGGAGATCATATGCCTGTAGAATACAGCTAAGGTATTGATTTCACAATTGCATAGCGGCATAGATTTTTTTTAGATGTATTTTATTAAATGTTTGTTTTGTAGCTAGAGGCATCTATTCTTCAAACATTGATACAGGAAAGTGACATGGAAGAATTCTTTTTCAGCAGGAAATCATGCAAAACATTATTTTAAATGAAAGTCAAATTATTTCAAACTTTAGGTCGATACTCATCTGTGTCTGAATAGTTGTACCTCATGGGGGCTATAGTCCAAATGATTCCTGTACACGTTCTCTTCTCTGGATAATCTGCTTACCTGAGCCATGTTTCTGATTATCACTGTAATTCTGGCTGGGTTGCTTTTTTATGAAAGGCAAGTATTTGGGCTACAAATCACAATATAAGATTTTTCCAAAATCTTTGGAAAAAGAATATAAATATGTAAAATAAATTACTTTGAAGAATCATGGCATTATTTAGGATCATATTGGGGGAAAATAAAAAGGCTTCATTATGATAGTTAATTTCTCCTTTCTCTCCCTGTGTATTTCTGATGGAAAAAAATAATGATTTCTTTTGTTTTTTCACACCATATGTTATTAGCCAACTGATTCCTATAACCTATTGTTCAACCAAGGAACCATAACTTGCCGCAGAGACTCTGCACCCAGAAGTCCATCTGGTCAGGTTATATTCATTCTAATTTTAGAGGGAAATGGTGCTCTGATCTTCCTGTATAGCTAAAGAATATGAAGGCGTGATTCTAACCTTGTTGCTATTGGTGAAATTAATTATTCCACTTTTTTTTTTTTTTTTTAATGAAGGTATGCTTTAATTTGGAATATAAAGACATCGTCTATACTATACTGAATGGTTATGTATTGCTACGAGACAGGCGCTGAGTTATAAATGAACTGAAAAAAAAATTGCTGAAGGTGAGAATCAGTTTACACAACCAAATTTCCAAACTGTGACTGAAGCACAATATACATGAAACATTGCAGGAGCCAGCATAAATTTTCTTGATTTTGCACAGATTCACAGATAATTGTAGTTTTAAAAATACACTACTAAACTAAACTAAATTGAATCGATTTTTTTCCTCAGTATTTCTAAAAGATTAGAAGAATATCACTCTTTAAAATCAGTTTTATGAAAAATTATTCGATTGTTTGGAAAGATGAGTGACAAATTCTGAAACCATGAAGTGATATATAAGAAGTTCATGAGGCTTTACAAGTATGCCTGCATTAAATCATTAATTCAAGAAGTACGGAGGTTAGCTTGGCAAATTCTAATCAGACTAATTATGTGCTTGGGGCTTGAGTAGAGAAAAACTTGAAAAAAAAAATCATTTGTATTCTCAAACTAAGGGCCAATATACAAATTCATACTACAGACTATTGATCTTCTGATTTCCGTAGGGACGCGTGTGCATTGCTCTGACTCCTGGTGCTCTCACTGATCACTGAGGTTTTTAATTGGAACCTGAAAAATAAATCAATATAAAGACTAAGATATTATATAATAGGAAAAAAAAAAACTTTACAATTTTAATTTTATTAAAAATGGATCATACGCCATAGCATCCCTCTGTAAATTCTGATCCGTGCTAATGGCATGATGCAAGGTGCATGTTTGCGGTTGGAGAAAAAAGGAGCAAGTAATTCATTTTTCAGCAGAATAGTAATACATTATTACAGAGAAACCAAAATCGTTTGATTCAATTGCATCTGATTTCTTAAAACAAGATGTTTCTGAATAGTGTTTGAAATGTAACTTATTGATTGTACTGCAGAATTCTAGGAAAGAAAGGATAGTTTACATAAAAAGAAAGTAGACAATATGTGTTGACTGAATATGTCATCTTTCAGTAAATGACCTAGAGCTGGTTAACTTCAGAAATCAATCAGCATTGCAAGTAGATCACATAACTTCTGCTGCAGACTGGTTTCGGATGACATTAAAGGATCTGCAATTTCACATAAGTATTCATTATAAATATTTATCTGTCCACTCTAAGCTCATCTATAGTAGCCTGGCATTTTGTGTTCAACTCTTATGGCGTGTTAGTATAATTTGCAAGAGAATGACTTTTTTCTCTTCCAAGAATCAATAAGCTGAACTGTGAAATGTAGAATTTAAAGGAATCTCTAATTCCTCGGTAGTCGAAAGAGGGTCACAGAAAATGAAGTTAACAGTGACTAATAATGATTGTATATAACTTGTATAATAAGGCTGATACAGCAGTGTTTTGACCACAGAAGGAAAGACATGATATTATAGTATCCCAAGATCAAATGCTTGATTCGGTTTTGGCTTTCAATCTACGGAATATTTTTGATGAATTTAGGAAAGATCTTTTGTCAGGGGAAAATAAAATAAAATAAAATAAAATAATTAGTGCCCAAGGTTGAAATTTTATGTTAGGCCTTTAAAATATACCATTTTCAGCCAAAAAGAGACTGAAATCTGAGATAGCTTTAAACTAGCTGGTTGAAATTAGTAACACTACATACGCAGTCTGAAGCTCAAAATGAGCTGTATAACAAACCTGGGAACAAGAATCAATACTTAGAAAATTACTCTGCAGTGAAATTGGAGGTACTGAAACTACACGGTTACTAGTAACTGAATTAATCATATGTTTTAACTATAGTATAAACACAAACCCATATTATTTTTATGCTTATACACCTTATTAGGGTGTAAAAGGATAGAGTGTACTTATTAGGGTGTTTAGAGATTATTATGCTTGGATGACTGATTTTTCACTCTTTTGTTTATGGATTGCAAATATTGAGACATTTGTAACATCTTGTGATACAAGACTTTACAGAAGAGCTAAAAATAGTTGATTTTTGGTAATATGGGCTATGTTACAGATGTGACTTGTGGACAAGGACTTCCACGGGGTCTTTTGTCTGTTAGGGCTAAGATAAGTATCTCTGTCTCAGACAGGTTAAATAAGTAAAGGGATATATTTTTCTCACATGCTTCTTTTTTCTTTCCAAATCAATGATCTGGTTTATTTTGTAATTTTAAAAATTACATGTTTTATATTCAGTAATTTTATGTTTTAAGGAGAACTCTGGCTCGGAGAGCCACTCCATTAGAAAGTAAGCCATTAAGTAGAATACTAACAGTTCAGTCTCTAGCATCATAAAATATTCCGTGTTTATTTTTTGGACCTGAATAAACATTAATTGTCACCATCCCTGAGAGCATTAGCAGTTTTATTTACAGTAGAGAATGCAGAGTAGCTATAGTGAAATATTATTACTGTGGGATCTCCCTATAATGTCCCTTTATGATGAACAGAGACTGCTAGTCTTTGGGTGAGAAATATGGTATTAGTATCCTTGGAGCGGTCAAGGTTTTCTGCAATTCAAAGCAAACTATTTTATGCCTTTACACATCTCCTGAAAACAGACTTATTTACAATACAACAGCAATGGCCCAGGCTGGGAACCTGTGAGAATATGCTGGTGGGACAGAAACACTTTTGTTGTTGGATGATAGGCGTTTTTGTGAACAAAAGAATTTTACAAGAATGAAGGTTAACTGCTGCTTTCCACACAGGTTGGAGTCCTTTTATCATATTCTCTGCTTTGATGCAAATCTTCTGCAGAAATGGGAAGAAAGTTGCCAGGAGAAGCAATGGGAGGGTGTTGTAGATGAAAAAAAATAGCTTAACTTGTGAACACTAACAGGAGGCAGCACATTGGGTGGAGGTGTGTGTTGCACTTCCACACATGCCAGAGATTGGGAAAACTGTCTGTTTGGGGGCTCGGAAAGCAGAGGAGGCTGCACCTAAGGACTTCCTCATGGTCTCAGGAGGAGGAAGGGGGCCTGGAAAGCAGGCGGTGGAGCCCCTGCTGGAGGAGGGAGCCGGGAGGTGGAGGCTCCTGGCACTGAGGAGCTGCGTGGGGAGGGACGTGGGGTCTCTGGGTTGTCGTTTGCTCTGTCTCACCTGTGTGAGGACTGATGAGCGATCGGCAGCTCTCAGATGTGCATCCCCTCCACATCCACTCATCTCACAGAAAGCCAGGAAGTTTCCAGAGAAGAACACTTCCATAGGAAGTGAGTTCTCCTCTTATTGTCTCTACTCTACCCTGTCCAGTCCCAGTCATTGTCCCCACCAAAGATCTTACCCTGCTGCAAAAGGCAGTAGCAGGAAGTTTCAGCAATATAAGAAATTATAAGAGAGAAAAATAAGCAGGAAGATGAAGATCTGCCTTTGCAACTGTGCTGCTCAGGTGGCTGCTTTGGTGCAGCTGCATGAGACTGACCTCTGACACAGCAGATGGTGCTAGAGAAGCTGCTGCCTTACCTGTAAATGCACTCAAAGTTTCACTGTGAAGAGCATCTCTTTTTATCTCCTACTATGTTATGGAACGTAGTTTACCCCAACTAAGTCTGCAGTTTTAGGTAAAGTGCAAAAGTGAGATAACTCACTATCATATGCACAGCAGAATATTTCCTTTAAATATACCTGATAGGATTAAGATTCAATTAATTTGCTTTTGTGCAAGCTTTGCCCTTCATTTCATAATCTTTGTGATATGAATTATTACTGACATTTAAGAACCCCATTTTAAAGCCGTGATCAAAATGGAATGCAGGTAAATAAAAAGTGACATTATACATAACACAGTGTAGAGGGCAATAAAAAATGCAAATTGTAGTAGCTCACCCATGCTCATATTTAAGACCATTGAAAGTATTAGGACATCCCATGAAACCAGAATGAATGTCTACTTGCCTGTGGTAAGAGAGACTAGGAAAAAGAAAATAATTAAGTTATAAGTCTTTACTCTGAACCAGAATCAGCCCTTACACTCTGCCTTAAGTCACTATAAAGCCATGTGTTAGTAGAAAATGCTGGAAATAATAAATCACATGAACAACAGTTATGACAGGAAGGAATTTATGGTATGAAGTAAAGATCATGTGAAATGTAGTCATTAAACATCATGTCAACCCAAATCCAGATAAAATAAGGTGAGTTTGGAAAGAACCTGAGGTTCTGATGACTTGTTTTGGTCTTTCAGATCTACTTAAGGGTCAAAACGCAATAAAAAATCCTAGAGGCTTAGCTGGGTCACTTCATGTAAAGCCTAATATTGTATTGAAAACTCACAGAAGCCTGACTGCAATCATCTTGATTTAAAACTGGTTTGAGGATTTTGGATCTTCTGTGAATAAAGACATTTACCAATTCATCCTGGGTTTAATTTGGAACTATTTAGTCATGGGGCTCTTTTATCTT
>VZSV01000001.1:19733866-19752591 GCA_013398735.1 Nothocercus julius | reverse complement strand
ATGTTCCTTCCTTCCTTCCTTCCTTCCTTCCTTCCTTTTTTAATATCTCCTTTTCACTTCCTCTTAACCCCAAGGATTGTTCACATGCTTGTATTTCCTTGTCATACAAGTTCAATGAGAACAGCACTGCAACTCGTGTTGTCTCAGAGCTCATTCACACTGTTGGGTTCAGACTGGGATATATTGCACCTTTTTGGGAAGAGGAGCTCATTTCCCAACCTGGACCTCCCGGATCAGTGAAACTGCAAACCCTCAGCTGGTTGTTCTTGTATAGCAGCTTCACCAAAATCTGAGCAAAAAGGGCTTGAGGATTTGGGATGAGTGCATAGCGACAGATAAAAGTCCTAAGGAGGCTTTCCTTGACAAAGTGTTGATAACCTCTAATAGGAACTCTGGTAACTGTATGTTGAAGCAGGTGTCTATTATTATACCCAAATAAAAGATAAGTAAAATAAAACACTGCGCCTATCAGAGTGCCCTATCTAAAATATATTATGCAGAACCTGTGTATTCTGCTGTGCTGTGGTCCAATAAATTGTGCCAGCTTCCTAGCTCAGAAGCAAGAAGGCTGTGATTTAAGTGTTAAAATGTGGAGAACATATAACATATTCCATGTGTTATTTAATAAGTATAGGAAGTTGTGCACGCTTCAAGCTTTCACTAGGTTTGAGTGCATAACTGGGTCTTGAAAGTTTGCAATGAAGTTGAACAGCTATGCAGCTAGGCAAAATATATTAGAGCATTTGATCCCAAGAGGCAATAGAGCTGCTGTGTCAAGTCTGCTAACATTATGAGAAACCACAGTTTAATTTCCATAGGTGTTGATCATACAGAGAATCAACCGCAGTTGCTAATTATGAGTTTCTAAAGTTATCACTGCACTCTTAGGCTTAAGAAATACTTGATAAGATAAGCAATATAACTTTAAATAATATAACAAAACTAAGTTATCAGGTTATTAATAAGATATCATCAAAAAATTTGGTAGAAAAGAAGTGTATTGTACGGAATGATTTGGTTAAAGTCTTGTCCAGTCTCACAGAAGAGAGATACTAGATTTTGCAAGAAGTCTGTCAGTGTTCTTAAGGTATTTTATATAAGAAAAGAAAATATTCTGCAAAATAATTGTGGATCTTTATAAGCCACTACCGTGTGTGTGTGTGTGTGTGTGTGTGTGTGTGTGTGTGTGTGTGTGATGAGGGTATACTTACAGTTTTGGAAAAATGAATAATTCCTTTGGCTTGGAAGCCAATTTCCTCTATACGAGTTTGGTCTTTGATGTAAAAGGCAACATTGTGTTGTGCTGAGAAAGTAGAATTGTAGGAAAACACGGCAGAGAAGAGCAATGCTTTATGACTTTCTTCTGTGCTCTTCCTTGTGGCATAGGAGGTGACATTTTTTCAGCAGTAGTCAACAGTGTAGAAAGTCAGCAATAGTGATTGCTGAATTTAGGACGTTTTAAACCAAGGGAGAGCATATTAATAGAAATATGCTGAGAAAGAAGGAATACACTTTTTTTCTTTGTCAGTTTTGCCGTAAGGAACCACAGCAAGAATTGTCAGAGGAAAGAGTAGGAGTGTTAAAAGCATATCTATAACAAGGTTTTTTTTCCTCGTACTTAAGGGAAAACTGTACTTTCTCCTTCTCCCCATTTCTTGCTCACCTGTATTTTATCAACATAGATGCTTAGACAGACCTTTCTGCCAATAAAAGTCACAAGAGCCATGGTTTTCAGAGGGACGCTTTCCCCAGGTGAAAGGGATGAATTACACAAATTCCTTTTTATTTGTTGTACTCTGCATGTTCTGAGCAGGGCCGTGGGTTTGCTCGGGCAGCGTCCGTAGTGCCGCGGAGAGTCTGGACACTGTGCCTAAGTTTGCATAATACCAAGCAGATTATTTCTGTCTCGCACCTCGTATGGAGCAGGGCGTATTCAGTTACAGCTCTGATTCTTTCTGTATCGTACTTCCAGTGTAAAAACTTCCATGACTTCCTTGCTAGGGGGTAGTAACGTGGGTAAAACGGCGGGGTGGCTGCTAGGCAGTCCCTGCAGTTTGAGGGGGCCGTAAGGAGCGAGCGGGGCCCAAGCGAGGGAGGCGCGAGGACGCGGCGCTTCCGCAGCACTGGCGCCGGGGGTCTGTCAGTCTCCGTCTTGACACCACGTGTTTTTTAGCAGGTAATAGCTCTTCTTTTACTAACACAAGTAAGAAAATTATTCCCTGCGTTGGAGGAAAAGTTTGAAAGTTTTCTCTGAGTTTAACTCACTGAATTTGTTCTTAATCCCTTACCAAATGTCGCTGGCAAGAATTAGCCAGTAAGATTAACTGTAATATGTAGGCTTTTTTTTTTTAGTATCTGCAAATAGCTGTGAGTAATCCTCATTTAGGCATGGATCTAGTTCACATGTACTTTGGAAGTGATGAATAGCATTAGAATGACTGTTTGGGAATTTATTTAAATAAAAATTAATTGAAAATGGCTATCATTATTCAACCTTATTTTTTGCACACATTTTAAATTTCCACTTGAAGGAATACAGTCAGTAACTAACCACAGAAGGAACTAACCTAAGGCAGTAAGAAAATATCTGATCCTATTCATCTAAATTCATACAATGTGCTATAAAAATAATTAAAATTTATAAAATAGATGAAAAACATAAATATATAAATCAATTTATATATATAAATATGTACGTAAGCATATAAATAAGCATATAAATAAAAATAAATATATTTTGATATTTTATATGTGGCAGGGAGCTAATTCTTATTTTTAGCATAAGCAGTAATTATAGATAAAACTTTTTATCTCAGTAGTATGAAAAGACAACCTTTTAAATTACCTCTGTTGTATCAGCAATAATATTTTTTGCGTTGTCTGCTAACAGGAATAAATTAATTGTTTTTAATTATTAATAATAATGCATGATAAAAGCAAATAATTTAGGGCATATTATAAATAGCCATAGTGTATAGTTAAATAGGTTTATTCCTTTTTAGTAGTTTGATAATCTGGACTATTTCAGTATAGCTTATTATTACTTGTTCATATCATATTAATTAACGGTAGCCTGGTGATAATAGTGGGATCACCCAAATTCAAATCCAGAATAACCGATTAACTTTTTATTTCTCTGCTGTGTTTAACTGTAGCCTGCGGGAAGCAGAAAGCTAAAGGAAATTATTTTGCAATGGGACGCACTTGTGTGGGACGCACATTTTTCATGAATAAATAGCAAGGTTTTGTAATGACTTGGGCAAACTATCCTCACTTTGCTCTCAGATTTATATTAGGTTTACGTCTAATCAAGATTCAAAACCTTGACTCTTTCTGTTACACAGAGAAATTCTGTTCTCGTGGTCTGTTGTGGCAGGGAGCGTGCGGCAGGGAACGGGCACCCCAGCCATCCTCTGGTGCTGAGTCTGCCACAGCCACAGTCTGCGAGCTTCTTTTTCCGAGGAGATCCGCGAAGCACCTCGCGCCAGCCCCAGTCCCCAGGTGATAACGTTTGGGGATTTGGGCCTGTGCAAGGAAGGCCCCACACCAGGGCAGGGCGGCTGCCTGACACTTGATCTTGGCTCACTTCGGCTGTGTGCGGTCGTTTAGTGTTGTGAAAAGCTGGTGCAGTTTGCCACCAAACTAGGTTTTTCCACTCGTGTTTCTGTGAACCGAGTACAAAGGTGTAAGTGCCTCTATAGGGTGGTAGGGAATGTTGCTAAGTGCCCGGCAGGAGCATTTGCTTAAGCAGTGCCCAGAGACGTCGGAACGGATCTGTGCGTGCGGGTTTGTTCTTCCAGTGCTCTGCATTGCCCTGTTCACCTTATATATGAAGGGTTCAAGCCAAACCCCGGAATTCCTTGGAGACGTGTTGATTCAGCAAGACACGGACCCACTGCTTGCAGCAAATCTGTACATGAGTTAATTAGAACTAAGGGTTTAAAAAGGGATCTCTTGCAGATTCTTTTACACTGTTTAATCTAGATTGGGTGCATATATATGCTGAAATCACTGTGTTCTATTAATTGCATTCTGTGGCTTTGTAAAGATAGACTAGGAAGCCTATATGTGTGTGCCTCTGTACTTGGAATTTAACATTTTTAGACAGAGCCTTATGTAGTGTGCAATAAACACAGGATAGATTCCCTTCCCCACACTTTCTTTTGCCTTGATTGAGTTGGATACCTAGACTCCTAGGGACAAAATGAAGAGAGGAAAATGTTTGATCAGCTCTGAAGTAGCTAACTCTGCTATGCAGAACAAACAAATTTGTTGAATACTTTCGAAAATTGAATATTCCTTCTTTCATACAAATCTGAACTTTGAGAGAGCGAGCTCTGCTTGTAGATATTGATTTGTATTAATAAAAGATGTGATCAAGCAATTAGACTGCAGTGCAGAAAAACAGAAAATCCTGTTTCTGAATGAGTGTTCACAGTGACCATGGATCCAGTTGGAGATTAGCATGACATCTTTGTGCAGTGCTGTGTATGAAACCATTTTTAAAGCACGAATAGAAATCCAGATCAAGAAACGAATCAGAGAAAAACATAAACTATGTTCACAAGTATTAGAAATTATCTTCAGTAACAAAACTTGAATAATTGTAAATCCTAAAGAGTAAAGTTTTTGCACTATTTAGAAATACTGATAGCCCTATTTTTGCAGGAATACTGGTAGCAGAAATCTATTTCACTTTTATCCACTAGGTGGTTATTTTATGTTGATGCAGTAATTTTAATACAACCAACACATTTTTCAACTACTTTTATTTTTGTTCAGGTTTTTAATTGAATTATATTAATGTAATTATTCAATTACCATAATTGGATATTTTTGTCAAGCAAAACCTCAGACCAAGCTAATTCTTTTAAATATTGAAATACTGGGCAAGTATTATGGAAAAAAATAATCAGATTCAAATTACAGAGTTCAATTTCTGTCCTCAGAAATTCAACTATTCCCTCAATATTTTTGATATTTCTAATATACAGAAGTCACAGTTTAAATTACAATTGCTACATGCTTACATCATATTTCCAGGTCCTTGTATCTGAGTTTTTTTGAATACAGAAAAAATATTTTGCTCTAAAAGATCCCTTCTGCCGGAATTAGAAATGAAAACAGAGATATATTTTTGCATAAGCAAATGCTTTTAAGATTGAGTCACCTTCAAGCATATTTTTAATTTGATGGGACTTTTTTCTTTTACATCCACACCAATCTGCTTAACATGTACTGGAATAGAACTGCTAAGTTGAGTGTTACTCTGAGAAACAGTAAATATTGCTGAAACTCTGATATGGAGAAAAGGCTGCGTTCCACTATTCCCAGCTGGAGCAGAAGGTTCGGGATGATGGTACCTGAGTTTCAGCCCCACTTCTCTTGCTCAACCACTTGCCAGTTTGGAAGCACTGGATGACCTGCCGTTGTTTTCCAGGTGGAGTGGGGGCCCAAGCTCTATTTACGCAATATAACTTTATTGGTCACCGTCCTGGGAATTCCTGTAATATAACAAATCCTTAGAAATGTATTCTAGATTGCAGAAGCTTCCTTAAGAGCAGGACATAGCCAGAGTGTTCCTTCACCCCAGAGGGATTTTTACAGTTGCTGCGTTTGAGATTTCATTCTGTGCCTCTTTATTGCACCCAGGCCTTGCTGTGTGAGACGCTGCTTCTAGAAGTGCTGTACGCAGCGATTTTATTGCCATCCTCTGTTCATGCTAACAAGCAAATATTAGATGCCAAATATCCACCCCAACCAATAAAGCCCCTATAATAAAATTATCTGTCAAAAGGGCTCTGAGCTTTTATGAATGTTTAAAAAGTGCTTGTAATCTTTGGGTAAAAGGTTTGAAAATGTCAAAATACTGCCCACCATCTCCACCACTAATAACTAGTAATGTAATATATGCCATCACTTGTCATGTATCACACTTATTTAAAAATTAGAGATTAAAGAAAAAATAGCCTAAATTCAAGATTCTTTTTACAATGCAAAATATAGCAACTCAGCAAAAATATTTGGGGGCAGATTTTTGTCATTTTCTTTTTACTTATCCCATGTATATTTATGCAGCACCACTGATATCACTTCACTGACATGGAGAGCAGGGAGGAGGAAGAGAAGGCAGTGGGAAGGGGGCTGGAGAAGGAGGAGGCACTGGAGCGCCCAGCTCCCAGGGCAGGAGGAACCATCTCCAGGGGCCAGAGGTAGCTGGAAGGATCCCTTAGCATAATGTTAGTAAACCCAGAGGAATCAAACCATCGCCAGCACAGCCCAGACTGACTTTAGAGAATTGAAACTCTTCTTCATATCTCTGTGGAAATGAATGACATCTTTCTGTGTTATACCTAAACTTTATTTCTATCCCTGTAATATGTAATACATTTAATATTTTGAATTCTTGAACTTTACAGCACATCCCTACAGTTACTGGCAAATCCAAATGTGTCATTTAATTAAATCACATTGAACTCTTTAAGTAAATAATGTTTCTTAAGCTAGTCCTCCTTCTGCTCTGTTCTTTGCAGGACTGTCATGACAAGTCCCTTCACAGCCATTAACCCTAGTGCCTGTCAGGTCAGTCTTGATTCAGATTGCCCTTGTCACAGCAGACTTCATTCACTTTCCCAAATTCCTCTTGCTTATTTTTTGAACAAGCTTCAAAGTCTACGCCACACTTTGGATCTCTGTATTGCCTGGACCAAAAATCAACATGCAACTTTCTACCTGCCTATATTTGGATCCATATCATTCTTAGTCAAATAAAAGATTAAGCTTTTCTCCACCAGGTAGGAAGTATGTATTTTCAGGACTTAAAAACAGATACCTTCTTACTTTCTGATCATGTCACACCTCAGAAAAGGATTAGAAAAAATAACTACTAGTGTTGAAGGTTGCAGACTCAAACCAGAGAGCAACATTCTCTGGAAATAATTTTCTTAAAGTCATTTCCCTAAAATCATTAGCTGTATTTTTAAATCTTGTCTTAAATTCCTTTTGTTAACAGTGGTACCCATCTAAGAAAAGATTACCTCTAAATTCACGTGGTCTCCTGCATCTGTGTTTTTGATTGTGTTTGTATTCTTGAATTTAAAAAGTCTCTGCATATCAAGGCTAATTCAAAAGTTGCTCTTCATTTTAAAAGACTGGCTAACCACTGTTCCTGCAATTTCTTAATAAGTCTGCTGATCATTCCTCCTACCGGCACCCTTCTTGTTTTGATCATAGAGTTTATCCCACACAGCACCTAATTAAAAAGCATTTGAATACGTCTCCTAAGGAGATATGTTCTCATGATTGATGAGTGGACAGCTGAGAGCTGAAGAATACTCCAGTCCCTGGGCTGGGTTATAGATGTCGTAGTTAAGGACCAGTCTGTTATTTTCAAACTTTCTATTCAACATGCTTATATAATGAGATGTATTCATCTGAAAGCTCTTCAGTTCTCTCACTTTTATTTTCATATCTTTATATAACCGCTGATGAATAGCAGCTAATCAGAAATATCTGTGCTGGCGGTGTTTACATCTAATGACACGTTCTGTTTCACTTGTTGTTAAGAATGGATGAAACTTGTTGCAATCAATAGCTCCATTAAAAAAAAAAAAAACTTGGAAGAATGTCACTCAACTCACCTAACTTGAAATAGAATTTAAGAAATTTAAGGAAAGATAAATAGATGACTCTAAGTTTGAAGATGAAATCTAGAAGCCTTTGTCACCTATGTCTGCATACTCCATCTTTCCTTCTGGGCAAATGTTGAGCATTCTGAGATGGTAAATAAATCACAGCCAGTCTTTACTGAGAGATCCAACAGTATGGGAGACTGTCTCACAGAAGTCTCTGTACTGGTGTTTTAATTTTTCTCTCTTCAATGAGTAGTGTATTTTACTATGTCAAATTTTGCCCTTACTCACATTGAAAAGTTCTTTGTTTCAAAAATAACCCCCAAATCATTAGTTCTGAACAAGCTGTAGGTTAGAAGTCCACTTAATGAAAATTACATTGAATCCTACATATATATTCTTTTAAAATATTAGTTATTTGACAAATATTCAACACTATAAAAATTAATTGAGACATGACAAAGCTAGAATTTCAAGCCAACTTTTCATGTGTGCTATTGTACTATTCCTTGAACAAATTTCCTCACAGGAAAAAAAAAAAAATCTAGGAATGCAATTAGAAGTTATATACACAACCAGCATCCCAAACACTCTTATGGTCACTGCAAGTTTAGGAGTTGCCCCTGTGTCTGATACTAGATCTGTCCTTCGGAGCTGAGAATGTTTGCAGGCCACCGTTATAAATGTGGGAACTGAGTTTAATGTCTCATTCAACAGTAGAAAAAATCACAAGGTTTGCCTTGTTCATTTTACTTTTGAGTCTTTTTGCATCAGAATGCTGAGACAACTTAGAGTAAATAGCTAGTTCCACAGAAGTGGATTGTAGCATTTATATAATTAAAATCATAGAGCCTTTACAGCATTTTGCTCAAACGAAATCTTTACCAAAAAAAATCAGATCACTGTCAGGAATCCTAACAAAAAACCTGTTTAGGCCAGATTTTTGTTTTCAGCTCCAGTAGTCTCATGAAGTACATATATGTGCATAGAAAGGATTCAAAAAATTATCAGAGTTTATTTTAAGAGATAGCTGAAAAGGTCTGTCAGTACAAACACCAAAACAAATCCTACACAAAGACTTGAAGCTGACCCTTCTTCTTTGGAGTCTGAATCTTAAACCAAGATTGTTTATCTGGAGAGATTGCAGAAGAACATGTGTTTTTATATATCTGATATATTGAATATTTAGAAATTTAGATATCTGTTTATATATTTTCCATCTAAAACTCACTTTCATACTTTCACCCTTTTCATATGTGTTCATTTCTAAAAAGGAAATGTCACAACTGTAACTTAGCAGTATGCATAACTAACAAGATCAAATAAGATAAAAGAGGAAATATAACATGAGAAGATGATTTGCTATGGATCATATTTATGGTACAGCAGCTTTTCTTACATAAAAAGCCCACGGAGTTATCTGAGTTACTAAAGACTGACAGTACTATTCCAGTTAAGTTTATTGTTCGTACTAGGCCATTGCAAAGTGTAGTAAGAGATAGAACAAACTTGATTTTGAAGTTGAGTTTTTGTGCTCAGAGCATGTGATGAGGGAAAATGTTCTGACAGCTCAAGCTTACTCAAGCTTAATGACTGATCTAAATTGGAGCGTGGAGATAAAGGAAATTCTTTAGTGATGCCTCAGTTGTCATTGATTGCTATGAGCAATTTTAAAGCTATTCAAGATGAGAATTGCCAGCTTGGTTCTAACAGAGGAGAAAGTGGTACATAAGATTAGAGGCTGGTGCAAATGCTATTGCATTAACAAAAAAGTGAAAGAAAAAAAAAAAGAAGATTTATATCACTTGCATATGCAGGTGATAATCACAACTACATATAGAGTGATACGACTTAATGAATTTGCAAGGTACATTGTAAGCACCAGCAATGACAGGAAAGACAAAAATGAAAGGCTGGATACATTGTAAATATCAACAGCAGCAAGATGACTGAAAATGAAATGTTCAAGGCATAACCCAAAAAGCAAGTTCAGAGCAGAAGCTCCTCTTGTGAATGTTGATCCCAGAAAATAGGTCTCTCTGACAAAATTGTGACTATTTATGTACATTGCATATAACACACGTTTTCCACCTAAATTACTTTTATTAGAACATCCCATATTTAAGTCCTAATAGCAAAAGAGCAAGATAAATCCATACACAGGCATGGCTTGCTAGGTGTGGAGAGGGGCTCGTGCAAAGCGCCGGATCCCACAACATGGACAGCAGCTTGAGGTACAGGAGAGGAAGGGCGAGAGTGGCCCTCTTCTTTCAGGAGTTTGGGGAGCAGCCGTGTGTCTTTGCTTTACACCCACGCAGCTGTCTCCTGAGCAATGTGTTCAGAGCTAACAGGCATACTGAAATCCCCATGATCTCTGAATATTTAGTATTTGCTTTGATTGTGTACTGCAAGACCTTTGATGTGATTGATACATTTTCTTGTTGTGCAGTTTGTTCACTTCCCTGATTACTACAGGATCAGTTGTCCTGAAGGGATGTTGCTCCCAGATGTACTTCTTCCCATAATGACCTCCGATGGAAAAGGTCTATACAGGTGTTTGGAAATTCATGAGACTATGAGTCCAACATCACAGATAGTATATTACCTTCCTAAATACTCAGAAAATAATCAGGAAATATCCTTATCATTCTCTTCTTTATCTCAGTTATGCCTTTGCTGCTTATTGTCACCCACTTTTTTCTTCTGATTAGCCAGTACTGAGAATATCAGCTTTGGTAGTTGCAGAGGACGTAGCTGTTTGGTGTATTATCAGCTCCCTGTGCTAGCACTCTTCTCTCGGCTTTTCCATTAGACATAACTGTGTATACCTCAGGTGAAGATGGCTCATTTTTTTCCATGTTATCTCATGTTATAGCAGTGGCAGGCACGAGCAGGTCCCAAACAATAGATTGTACCCCAACAGCTTTCAACTGAAAATATACAATTTTATGAGTGGGTCCAGGGTCCAGGTGGACCACAGAGCCTGAGTATCCAGAGGGCCAAAACATTTTCGTCTAAATCACCTCATCTGGCAAACCATTTGTGTAGTTGTTATACCCTTTTTCCTGGGTCCTTCTCTGGGTGTGTGGAACGGGCTGTGAACTTTATCCACTTTATTGTGGTTTCAGCGCAGCCTCGAGGTGCCCGGCAGAGCAGGCAGCCCCTGCGTGACTTCTCTAAAGAAGCCAAAGGTGTAGGAGGTATTTCTGTGTCTCAGTGTGTTTGCTAATGGGTGCTGGTGAGAAGACGTTAGCTGCCGAGGTAAACCGGTCTCTTATTTTTTCGGGACTCATTCTACATAACGCTCAGGCTCCTAAAATCTATCGAAATTTTAGGCAGGATCTGAGTCAGTTACTCCAGACTCTACACAGCCACTGGGAAAAGAAAGATACCTTTGAAGCCTCTAATACAAGATTTCCCAAATTAGGGTCCTAGCCAATGAAAGCACCTACTTCTCGGTTTACTTCATAGAAATCTTCAGCCATTTAAAGATGTTAAGATATATATTATATCCAGTGAATAGAGAACATCTTATTCTCTCGTTATCTGTTAACATGAAATAAATTTATTGTTTTTATATATATGCAATATATATAAAATATAATTAATACTGACCTAGAAAGTCCAATTTAATTCCAATACAAATATTTTACTGTCGTACTCTTTACTAAGTATCTGTTCTTTCCTGTTTTTAAAACTCTAATGCATTTTCAGGAGTATTTTTCCTTTATCCCATTTACTTTCATCTAATATATAAGCTAAAGTATATCATTTTATTTCTCCTTTTTTTCCTCCCAAGCTTCTGTACTCTTTTTTTTTTTTTTTTTCACATAGCTATTTTCAACAAAATACTATGTTAAGGGAAATTAAAAAAAAAAAAAAAAAAAAAAAGATGGGTAACTCAGATGAATTACTCCCATAAGAGCCTGTGGATTTTTTCCTTTCTTTACTCTTAGGATAAATATAGACCACATTTTCCAAGAATCAAAACATAGGTAAATACTTTAATTGTGACCGGTCCAAATATGTTAAAAATCTGCAAATAGTTACAAATATTACAGTGTCTTGCATAGAAACACTTCACAAAAGACAGCATCACAAAATATGTTTATCCACATATTCTCTTTTATCCCTAAAGGACTTAAATAGCAGTAAGATAGATACTTTCCTATGAACTACAAGAACTTCAAGAATTATATTCACAAAATAGAATACATCCACTGGAAAATGTGCAGGAAATAGGGATATATGTTCTAATTATATCATGAGGCTAATATAATTTGTTATGCTAAATTTAGTTTGAATATTTCTCATTTATTTTAATTAAATAACACTCAGAAAAGAGTATGCCAAACTACAAGTAACTTCTTATGTAGTATGAAGTGAAAAATGTTTCCTGTTTTATTGCACACAAATAGTGTCTCTTGTTGCTTTTGCTCTCTTGTCATACATGGGAGAAATAAACTATTCAGAAGTTTACAGTGTTGGGGAATTATGATGCAAATCACAGAGCTAAACTTCAGATTTGATCCTGGGCCTTTGGAAGCTAATTTGGAAACTCCCAGTGACTTAGCAATATTTGCCACTTATATATTGCTTCTTACAAGCAAAGAGGGAATTTTAGAAAAAAAATTCTCCAAAGTATTATTCCAGCAGTATGATTTCCTGTGAGTCTGTTATTTAAGAAAAAGCACAGATTCGTGGGACTGTTCTGTTTACACAGGTATCTGTATAGCAAAGTAATCACCATGAGCTCCTTCCAGGAGGGCATGAAGCAGCAAGACTAGACCCTTGCCCTCTTTTTGCTCTCATTCTGTCATTTATGGAGTCAGTTTGTATGGCACATGCCTTATTTCTGTGAGCATTTAGGGAGTAACCTGATTTGGGAGGGGGTAGGGAGTTTCTTCATATGTATTCCTTGTTAAATCGTCTTTCACCATGTTCTACCCTTTGTAAGGAGAGGGATTGCTACTGAGGGCTACTGGAACCATGAGATAATGCAGATTTCTGCTAGTTTGTAGAAATTTGCACTATTTGGGTTCATTCCCTAGTGTCCTAATGTTTCTTTGTTTGCAAGTTGCAAAATTCTTCTAAAGAAAACATACTTTTGTAACTAGACTTTATTTAAATGTGATCTCCCACTAAGTTCTTCTTAAGTAGATGTACTGCTTAAGAGTATTTTGCAATACTGAATGTTGAGCTATTTGTTAGATTAAGAATCCGCCTACCCCTGCACGTTCTAAAATGACTTAAGCTGTAATGTATCTGAGTCTAGTCCAATAGATATGTAAAACTGAATAAGCTAAGTGCTAGCAATGTAAAAGGGTACTCGTTTTACCCTTTCATTTTTAATCACATTCTAAAGGAAAAGGAAATTCAAACATAGAGGAAATTATTTAATATGTCAACAATAATGCTGGCAAAATTCTAAAGCAAATAAAACTGGAAAGCATTAGTTTTATAATACTCCTGCTTGCATTATGTAGTCTGTCTGTATCAAATCCCCTTGCAGCAGCTGTTCTTATAACAAGTTTTAGTATGAGAAGGAAAAGCAGATCCTGCAGAGCTGTTATATTCCCCCTGCAAACTAGGTTAAGGAAGTAGACTGGCAATAACTGGACTCTCATCCTTTGAATGTGCTAGTCAGTGTAACCATCCTGACTCATCAAGAAGCACACGCTGTGCCATGAGAAATAAGGGGGTATCACACTGCCTGCCTGTGCAGCGAGGGGACAAAGAGAGGAGCTGAACCGCTGAGCGGGGAGGGAGGGACAGGGCTTGCAAAAAACCTTACTTTTTATTACTTTTCCCTAATTTTCTTATAATTTAAAGTCCGTTTCTCTGCGCTCCTGAGTTAGTCACTGAAGGCATATATGCTCCTTCGGAGCACCTAAGTCAGAGCTAGAGCATCTCCGGAAGCCAGTTGCCGAGAGCCTCGGCTGAGCAGCCGTCTTCCTGCCAGCAGCGATTCGCAGTGCTGACCAGTGCCCGGGCCAGCTTGCCCCAGCTACGGATCCAGCCCTCCCTTTTCCCAAGAAAGCTGTCATATGTCATTGCGTAAGCTAAAAAACTGTGTCTGACGTCATATTTCAGGGCCCGATCAGCCGGCTGATTCAATGGCCTGTTCCTTTCCTTCCGATTTATGCATTTGCTTTTGCTGTCACCTGCCTTGACTGTCTCCTTCTCAGCTAATGATAATTACTTGCTTACCACGACACTCGATGTTGTTCTCATGGGGGAAAAAAGGAAGGGGAAATGGGGCTTGCAACTGTGTAATCTTTCCTTTCTCATATTATCTTAAAAAACAACACTAAAAAAAAATCAATTTTATAGCAATGTTCATGCTATTTTCTCTGTATCAGATTTGTTTTATTTCTGTGTTGAAGTGACAGCTACGTATTTCTGCAAAATATTTCCTAACAAATACTTGCATTCTTATTGCTGTTTGTGATTTAAAACTATAAAGAAAACTTTAAATTCTATCTAAAGAAAGAAACAGGCACTGGAATAGGTATTAAAAGACACAGAAGGCTTTTCATATAAACAAAACTGTCACAGCAAAAACAGCCTATGTTTTTGGATATAAGTCCTGGATATACAGCAATTCAGCAATTACCATATACCAGAAAGTCAAAAAGTCATTTATTCAACAATCTTTAGGTTTCACAATAAATTTTATAAGCCGCACAACAGAGCTCGGTTTGGAAGAACTAAAAGAACAGATAAGGCAAATTATAAGAGAAAGAAGGATTTAGCTAAGTAGCTTAGACGGCATTATAGGGAAAATGTAAGTCTTAAAACGTCACTTTTTTTCTTAAGCACAACCTATTGCAAACATTTACAATTTTGAGCTAAAAGTTCAACAGTATGAGGCCACATAGAATAAAGATGCGGAAATGAATTTAGAGTAATTACAGTAGTGATAGAAACAAAATTTCCTTCACTCAACAAAGCAGCCCAAAAACTCAGAAAGTTTATTTTCTTTTTGTCAAGAAAAATGGTATATAGGACACATTTACAACAAAAATGAGTCTGTCTCCAATAGTTTTCAAGCTAGCTGAAACTTTATTTAGTCCCATACTTCATCCCTGCTCCAGTGAAGTCAATTGGAGCTTTGCCCTTGAATTTGATGGAGGCAATCTAAGAGCTCTGGTTTATAACTTTATATTGTAGGCTGCATTATAGCATGTTTTCTCTCTGTCTAAAGGCAAAATCAACACTGATAGCATCTTTCAAGCCAGTAAGGGTTCTTAAATTAAAGAATTGCTTTCCATGGGAGAAAAATAGTGTTGTTTCCTTAAATTTGACAAGCATTTGGATATTTTGCCACTTTGTCATAATTTACATCTTCCTAAAATGCCCCAAATAAAACAGAACAGTCTGACAAACTTTGTTTTTCTCTAAAAAAATATCTAATACCCATTCCAGGGAATTAAGTACAAAAATCTACCATGAATATATTGCTGGAGTTGCACCTAATATCCTAGACACTCAAGAAGTGCAAAATTTATGATTATGTATCATGTATCTCCTCTTATCTCTTGTGTGTGCATCCCTGCATGCATAAAAATACATATCAGTTTGCATGCATGCATTTGTTTTTGTGTTATGAAATACAGAATTTTAAAACAGTCGGATATAAAATGTATAGCTTAACATCGTTCCTCCACCCTTCTGCGCTCGTGCCTTGCTACCACGAGCCCTAGGGCCTCTCCTTGCTCAGCCGCAGGTTCAGTCCTGCCTCCTCGCTTGCTCCCTCTAGTTCTCTGCCTCACACTTGCCAGATGCCTGACGCAGTGAGCCACGCTGAGCTCTGCTCTCCTTGTCCGAAGCTGTATGGATGTGTCAACACTGCGCTCCGTCGGGCCCCGGTTTCCATAAACATAATCCAGAGGGACTCAAGATGGCCCAGCACAGAGCCAGGAATGATGCAGGAGAGGTTACTCCTTGGGCTCCGAACCATGCTGTGCCTCATCTGTAACATAATTATAATTCAGTACCAATACAGATCTCACTGGTTGAGAACTGATTAAAAAGTTGGGTGAAATGTAGTTTCAAACAAAACAAAACAACCAACCAAGCAACCAACCAACCAAACAGGCCTTTTCCTTTCTTGAATTCTTGAGTAACTCAGTCATGGTAATGTTACCATAACACACTTTAACTATACATCTAGGATGTTGTAAAGCATCTTTCTTGCAACCTTGAGTATGAAACATTTATGTAAACTAATTGTACATTTAGTTTAGTGTCAGGTTTTCTTTGCGATTTCTCTATTAAGTATTGCAAAACCTGAGGAGCAGAATCTGTTTAAAGAAAGTAGTATGTGATGACCTATGCAGAGTCACGTTGTGGAAAAGACTCAGATGGTACCACTACTGTAATAAAAGCATCTGACCCCTTAACTCTTAATTAGAATCTGTCTCTGTGCAAAGCCATATTTTTTCTTACTTTTTGTTGTATTTCTTGGAATAAACTGAAAAGCAATCTTTGCCTTAAAAATACTGTATGTACTGCTTCCTTGTACTTCCAATAACTTATTTTAGAAATCCTCCAACCACTGTCTCAGTGCTACAAGAGGAATCAATCTAAAAGATAGAGGAATGCAAAATATTAATAGCATCTGAAAAAAAACAATGTGTATTTTGCCAAGGCCTTGTAGGCTGGGGTTTTGTATTGCAAGACAGTGAATACAGATGTAACTCATCCTATTTACTCATTCATAGTAGGTACTGAAGAGGAACTGATATGTAGACTTTTGCCATAAATAAGAAAAAAATGAAACAGATGAAACCTCTCTGTACATGAAAGATAACTGAACTTTAAAAAAAATTAGAATTTTATTCTAAATTTCAAATCATGCAAGACAGAGATACCTCAAGAAGGTTTGCATGTTGTTGTTCGATTTCCAGTTACAACAAAGAAGAGGCAGGAAGCTATTGTGGGACTGAGGAAGTGGAGAGGAGCCTGGGTCACAACTGCACAAATATTTTACTAGAGGACAAGAGAAGCGGGTAGGGTGGGCGCTGCCTGCAGAGCTCTGCCACAGGTTCTTCTGAGGAGCCAGCCTCTCGCTGTGTTCTGCATCTCCTGGTGATGGTGGCAGCTGATGCTGGGGGAGCACATTTCCACATGTTTGGCACACTGAAGGACCCTCCTGTTCTCCACACTGAAACACTTTCCAGTGTTTGACTGGCCAGAACCATCACCAGCAAGAAAACCTCTACACCTCTGCAGTCACAAGGGAGATAAGTTCGTAAGCCTCCATGTATGGATATGTATTCCAGAAGTGTTCATTGCCCAGTAATACAGTAAGACAGCAACTGCCCTCAGCAGCAGCAGCAACAGCAGTAGCAGCAAGCTGTAATTGGAGGACAGCAGTTTGTATCAGACCAGGAGACAGGCTGAAATTCTTGGATTGTTTTGCCTTTCTCTCCATCCCATCCCCACTCTTTTCTTTCTGCTTTAAAATATGCACCTATTACAACATCCAAGTGCTCTATTTATCATTTAAGGTTTTAAGTGGTCCTAATCACTTATGCTGAACTCTAGCAAGCTCTGAAAGACAGATGTCCGCTACTGCTGGGTCTCAAATAAGGACTGTTTGGAGAAGAAAAATAAAAGAGATTTTTTTCATGCCTGGCTTACGTGTAACACTGTGGAAAATAGCTGGGCCTCAGCCTCATACTCACTGCTATTTGATATCTCTGCTAAGTGACCCTATTGCTTCTTGGGTCTCCCGGTGTCTGGGGCAAGAGGAATTGGAGAGAACAGTTGTATCCAAGGTCGAATTGCAACAGGGAATTGTGACAGGTATGAAAAATGAGTGAACCATTGTGCAAGAAGAGAGCAAAAACAGAGAGAGTGATGGTGGGTGTGAAAGTAGACGAGGCTAAAGGGAGATGCATCATTAAATCATGGTCTTAGTTAGCTAAAGTCCTGCCCACTGAGTATAAAGAGCTTGACTGTGTAGCCATTTGACAACGTACCTACAATATGGGCGGTCTTTCGGAGTTGGCAGGAACAGAATGCATCCAAGGCATTTTTTTGGGTATATTAGTATAGAGGAAATTAGAATATTACACTTACTGGTAACAGTAAACAGCTCAAGTAGTAAATTAACTGTTTTCCAGAATGCTTTAGGATACTTAGAATTAGGGGACAGGAAAAAATCATCTTATCCAGTAAATATGAGGACTTTAGATACTTGCAAGAGCTCACATCAGAGAACAAACTCTGTCAGCTGAGGCAGAGCAACTTCAGTATTAATACAGCCCACGTTTAGGCTGAGGATGAGTGAAGCAGCCTGGGGATTCTGCTTTCCCAATAAAATGCTCCACTAATTAGTTAACATGGCATTTCTGCTCTTTTGCACCTCTTAATAATATGAAGCAGCTACAGCGTACCATATGGCTGGATACAGCCAAGAATCGAGTCCATTTTACAGAACACATCCCTAAAAGTGTGGGTTGCTAACATATCCAAATTTCCTAATGAAAACAACAACAGCATTTATATAAAGGAATTGCCATGCTCTCTTTTCTCACTAATAGTTACCAACCTGAAAGATAAAATTTTACTTATGATTCCACTGCTAGATTCTGCTTCTTGAGAAAAATCCTGCAAGCAACTAAAATACTGTCATGAAACAGGCCTTTGATGCACCCTCCTCCATTATGATATTGCTGTAATACATGGTAAGCTGTGTTGTCAGTCCATGTATGTCAGTGTAGCTGCACTGACTTTTAAGGAAGTATGAGCAAATATTCCAGTTAAAGAGCTTTCCCTTTAGATTGTATCACTCATAGGAAGTGTCATTCTGTTACATATAATTTTTGAAATGCCCAGAAGAAATAGAACCTATTTCAAATAACAAATTCAGATTCCCAATTATATAAATTGCATTATAATCTCCCTACAAAATGCTTTTAGGACGAAATGAATAATATAAATACGATATGAATAAATGAATAGTGGAACTGGAATAACTCAACCCATTTTGACTGCAGTGGCTGCAGGAGTGAGGTCAGTCACTGTGACAGAATTGCTCGAGAAAGGGGAAATTAGAGAAACACTAGGGCCTAGCAGAGGTTC
>VZSV01000001.1:19707235-19726805 GCA_013398735.1 Nothocercus julius | reverse complement strand
GAAGTTTGCTTGTCCTTTTCCCCTTTAAAATCTCTTTATCTAAAGCTGAATTCGTTTTCCCAGCTGGTCGGCAAACTGCCATCGTTTTCTACTCTGACACTTATTTGTCAATTTTCAGTTGCCTTCAAACTTTTTACTTTTCTTAGCTTCTATTTCTTTTTCCTCTTTCACAGCTTCACTGATTCAAGTTTTAGTTGCTGTAATAGAAGAGGAGAGTAAAATCCCTCCTGGGAGAGAGACAAGGACCTATTCTCTACAGTGACAGAAAGAAAGCAAAAATACTATGCGACTTGCCCACTGAAGGCTTTAAAATAGCAAAGTCTGTGCTTTCTATAGATACTTATAATCTGATCCTGCTTTCAGGTAATCTGCTAGAGTATTTAGGTTCTGCCCTAGCAGATGAAACGTTTGTAAACGGAATGGATGGATCCAGAAATGGATATTTTTGTATAATTTTTAGACTTTCTAGAAGCTACTGTTTTGCTTTATTTACTTTCAGAGAGCTCAGTTTAGTTTTAAAATACTAGGGATTAAGAGTTTTTTAATTATTTTTCTAATACTGCTGCAGATGGATTTCACAAGTCGGGGTTTGCCGAACTCAGAATTCCATTCATAATTCCAGGAGATATTCATCAGCCTGTATATAATGCATGCTGTAGATTAACAATTTCTAATGACATTTAGAAAATAAGAAAAAAATAGATTTGGTAATGTTTTACTCCTTAAAGCATAACAGAATGTATTCCCTTAGGCATGGTTTTCTGTGGATGTTGCATTGCAGGCGTCTCGTAGGCCGCTGTAGCCAGCAGAGACAGAGGGAGGTACGAGGAGATGCTGTGAGCAACGGGGCCTTCTCAGCCTGTGGCTGTCAGTCTCCTGGTTTAGGGAAGCACTGGGAAGCTATTATTCTGCCCTCTCAAAGAATGAGGATGGAGTATGTAGCAAAACTGACAGAGGAAGTAACCAAATATCACATCTTTATTCAATATTCTTTAGTGTTTATTCTGTAGTCTCCTGAGCCTGTGAAAAAGGCAGCACAAACCTCCTCATCAGACCAAGTCGGTTCTTGCTGCTGGGACCACTATGGGATTAGTAATGTTATTGTTGTTTTAATATGGGTACTGCAACTTCACCTTTACTGGAAGTGGACTAAAGTGTTTCTCACGATGCCAGAGCAGATGCAGGGCAGTATTTTTTCCTCCCCCATTGCCGCAGCTTCGTGGAGCGGGTCAGGGCGCCGTGTGCATTGTCCTGCCGTGGCAATTTGAATAGCGCTGAAAGCAGATGAAATGAAAGGCCACATGTAAAGAAGAGCACAAACAGGGTTAGGGCTCTCAATAGCCTTTCTAAAATGTGGGGTCTGAGACACCAGCTGGCCCAGCTGTGAAGTGGTGAATACCCACAGCAGCTGCCCGGTGAGCGGTAATGTGAGCAATGATTACCTTTGTGCTTTGGGTTACTGCAAGTTCCCACTGAATTAAATCCTTGAAGGTACAGCCTAACTAAACCACACCTCTTGCATCATATATTTCTTCCTACATACCTCAAACAATGTCTAACACATCTTATCATTATTTCGCTATTGCTCTTCCACTCACTCACAGTACTGGGCTTTTTTATTTTTATTCATTTCCAGATTTGTGGCGTAGACAAGTCTTTACAAAGACATAGAATGAAACTGTGGAACGATTTCACATATTAGCTAAGACATATTTAAAGGCAGACCTTTAAAGTGGAATTGGGTGAAATAAAGCAATAGGCCAGTTTAAAATTAAATTGACATCAGACTTGTTAGCTAGTTTTACAATTAGAATAACTTAAAACTGAACTTTCTGGAACAGAACTGAGTCATAAAAATTAATATTAAAATCACTCTTAATGCGTCATAGGTATCTGGTAAATTATTAGACCTTCAAAATATTAATCTCAGAATAGTGATGCATTATTTTATTTTGTTGCAGAGTGCTGAACTAATCATTTCAAGTAGTTTAATTTTTTTTATTATAATAAGATGTGTTGAACTAGCTTCAGTTG
Organism: Nothocercus julius; assembly: GCA_013398735.1. Classification (NCBI taxonomy): domain Eukaryota; kingdom Metazoa; phylum Chordata; class Aves; order Tinamiformes; family Tinamidae; genus Nothocercus; species Nothocercus julius. Next base: position 19,724,771 of record VZSV01000001.1, on the reverse strand, counting down.
TAGTCAAGGTCTTTACGTAAGTTTTATCATACTAAAGTTGACTGAATGTAATGCATCAGCAACAAAGGCAGTAAATCAGTATGAAATTAGTATAAAGAACTTTAAAACACTCATCCTCTTAAATTGGTTTAAATGTGCTTATGTAAAATAACTATATTGAGAGTGAAAAGTATTCTCTTTAAAGCAAGTAATTTGAAAAATTTGAGCAGAAATCACTCTCATTTTGTTTCACTCAGGAGGGCTTCATGTTCGGAGTCTGAGAGGAACTCGCAGCTCTGTGATACCATCATTTTACTTTATTTCGACTTAATCTTTTAACTGAAGTGTAAATAAATAGGAAAAGGCGTCTAGATTCCACAATATGGAAGCACTAAAATATATTAATTCATATTTAATTAATTTATTTAATATTTAATATTAATTCAGTTTTTGTAGGCCTGAAAAAAACTGCATTTTTACAGTTGTTGTATAAGTTGCTTTGAGATTTTAATTCTGTGCATACAATGTACCAATCAGGTGGCAGACACAATGCTTTCCTACTTTTGGAGACTATGAGCAGATTCTATGTTTTAACTGTTTTAATGATGAATTCTATATCTCATGAACTTGTAGGCTAAAGTTGTGTACTTCAGCAGGTAATTTGAGTATAATTATATGTACAGATGTATACGTAGTTATACAAAGATGGATAGAGTGTTCAAATTTAGAAAGAGCAAAAAATGGCTTTCTGTACAACTTTGATTTTAGAACCTTTGTTACATAGAATGGGTTATGATCATGTATTGAAATTGGTCTTTTTTTTTCATAGTGCATTTGAAGTGGATGAACAGTACTCATTTAATGAATAACATTTGTTTTGGTTTTATCGATCAGTGTGGGTGCCTAGTTCCTCTTTACAGCATAGATTTAAAATCATCTCTAAACAGAAAGATATTAACATTCTTCTCAAATTTTTCTCTGACGACCATGATCGTTGTATGTGAATTCTTAACAAACAGTAACTTTTTTATTTATTTTTTTTTTTTTCAGGACCAAAATATGTGATTTTAACCAACAAGGCACCAACTAGGTTGTTGTTGCCTTGTTGTTTGCGTAAACTTAATTTCTTTGTCCAAGCTCAGTTTTCTGCTACAGATTCTTTGGCCCTTACTCTAGTTTTCATCCTCTCTCTTTAATCCAGGCTTTTTATCAAGCCTTCCAAAGTTTCCCCATCTGGTTTCTCTGTTTTGTATTGTCACTTTGTTCTCTACATGTGTTATCCTGCCCCATCTCCTTGTTCAGCTAATCCGCTCTGGGCTGATGTTAGAATTTCCTGGGTCAGCTGACACCAACAGTTTTTTGCTACTTGTTCCAGCTTTTTGTATTTTCAATTTTTAAGTAAACAGCCTTCTTACTCAATCACTCTATTTTTCTTGTTATTCAGTCTCACACTTCTTATCCCATGTGATCCTTTTTCTCCTCCAAGTTCCCAGGCTTCACTGGCGTTCTTTGGTTTTATCTGTAAATTCCTGTTTAGTTGGCTAATTCTTGGAGTATCATGGATTACAGCCAGTGAAGTAATTTGATTCAAGTTCAAATCTGCACATATTTATAGAAGAGTAATAAGAAATATTCATAAAGACTATAAAAGACTGTTTATGAAACTGGGCACTCACTGGAAAAATCAGTTGGTTTGTTTGCCTGAAAATGCTCCACTGTTTTTGTATCTATTATAGAGCAAAAGCAGCCCTAAGGCACTTGTATTGTGATTCTGCTGTTGAAAGCAGAAATACTCCTGGAATTTATAAATGCCAACAAAAACATCCAATCACATATAAAAGTATCAACAAAACACTGTCAACATAGGAAGTCTGTAAAATATTTAATATCACCAAGAAATGTTTTCCAGATTATGAAATATCACATACTAAAAATGTCTTCCTGCCAAAGTACTGCTCTAAAATATTAGATTTTACTTCCAGGTTTTATTCCCTGGACAACACTTCCAAAGAACAAAGTAGCTTCTCTGAGCCCTTTTTTTTCTTTTTTTTTTTTTTTTTGCCATCATAGCCTATCCTGAACATATAAACAAAGCTTTTTTTTTTTTTATCTAATCAAGTCTCAGCTTGTAAGCAATCTCCAGCATTCAAAAAGTACAGAAAATTTCAGTGCATATTCCTGCATTATCTGGGGCAAAACATGGAACAAGGTGACATTTTATAAAAGAGATGTTGACCTTTTATTGAACGTGATGGGAAGGGAAATCCTAGAGAAGTCAGAGAGGAGGAAATGAGAGGGACTCCTATGAAAAACTGTCTTTAAGAAAGAAAAAGATAAAAAAAAAAAAAGCAGAAACCGAACTCTTTGGATATTTTTATTTGCAGAAATATCTACAAGGATAAAGGAAATTTGGACAGTGTGGTATATCTTTCTCAGAAAGGTTATAAGTTCGTGAAGAATGAGAGAAGATAATGGCTAGTTTGGGGCCAAGACATTCAAATGATGATTGAAAGACAACATTTTCTGTCTGAAATAAAGCAGTGACAAAGCAACAGTTATTCCCATTAAAGAGTGTTTCAAACGAACTATCTATGTAATTTATGCTCAGATGTCTCAGAAGAACTGGTGAATCATTGTCAATTTTTACTCTTTCTTGGAAAACTGGGAAACAGTTTAGTTGTCCTGTTATCCAGAACAAGATGACACAGGGCAACAAATCGGCTGTCCTGCCCTTCATTTCCAGTGCCAGAATGGATTTGTTACCTTGGAACTTTACTGGTAATGAACCAGAGACAGCAATTATGATTAATATGTATCGGATTGCTTTTTTTGAGAGAGATCTTTTCTCTTTGTTTTTGCTTTTGATTGGATTACAGGGATGGCTAACAAAAGTACTTACGCTTATTATACTTTGATTTAATTCACTTACTACCTGTAGAAAAAGGGTTTGATTTAAAAGCTTGCATTTTATGGCATTTTCAAGGTACAGCTAAAGGGATTAGGGGTTTTGACACATCTTGAAGTACAGTTGCTATGGCAAAAGATCAATCAGCAAGGCTGTACTTTTCCAGGATCCTTTGGAAATTGTTTCTTGATCAAATCCTATCCTCTCCTTCTATGTATAACAGAGGCTTTCAGAGTATGTTCTGTGGATCTCTAAAGAGGATGGGCAAACCAAAGGGTATACATAAATTGTATGCAAAATATAACTGGAAAAAGCAGGTTAGTTAAATTGGTTTAAATTTGTTACATGATAATTCACATTTCTGCTAGAAAACTGTGAATAATGGGCAGAAAGGTCTGAAAGCTCTGAACGCTGTTACAAAGTATCTAATATGCTGAACTTTTTATACGGGTAAAGAATGACTTGATTGGTAGTTAATTAAAAATTCTAATTTAGATCACATGATCTAAATGAATACAATCCCAAAATGTGATCATACTTGGGAATGAAGTAAGCAGGTTATATCTATAGGATGGCATTGACTAAGAATAGATTTCAAGGATTGTCAAGGTGACAGCCTCAACCTGAACTTCTAGTGCTTCTATGACAAGAGGGCTGGACAAAGAAGGGGACTCAAATGCGAAAGGGGAAGTGAAGTTTTCTCTGTAGCCAGAATCGATAAGACCCCACTAAAATACTGTCTTACTCTGGTGTTCACCTTTCAGTAGGGATATGCAAAACAGACCTTGCAGCTGTGGCTCTTGCTTTATGGTTTGAGCCTTAAACAATTAAATGTGTTCCACATATTAAAGACAAGTTTAAGAGATGGGTCGAGTTTAAGAGATGGGTTGATGGGCGAGTGATCAGGGAGCATTTAAGCATGGGTCTAACAACACCAAGCACTTTGACCTTGCTGGCAAAAACAGAACACAAGCTAATTACTGGCAGTTGAAATTAAAAAAAATTCTTCTAGAAATGCACCATTCCTAGAAAAAAATTACTGAGAGAGCTAAAGGAGACTTTTCTCTTGGTTTGATATAATATATAGATACATGATATAGAGTATGGGATAAAACTTGTTAAACTGTGATGTCACACTATGTCATGTGTTGGCCATTTTTGGCATCTATACAGAATATTAAACAAATGGACAAGTAACCTACATAATAAGGAATAAGTAGGTAAATATGGACTTGTTTTAATGAGGAGGTAAGTGGAAATATTTTAGGGCATAATATTACATAAGTTGCTCTTCACTGTTTTTTGGTGATAATATTTGTAAGTGTCTTTCTGTAGTAGGGTAAGCAGAGTCAGCATGGATCAAGCATGCAGCCAGGTAGCATTTGTGTGAGTATTCCCTGAATTATAGCTCTGTGTTTGCTGGGAACTGACGGTAACGGCACTGAATGAGAAGTGTCAGCTTTGGCCCTTATGCTTGTACAGTTACTTGTACAGTTACATCCTTCCTTTTGTTCAGCAGGGACTTTGCCAGGCACCAGCTTCTCCAGAAAGGCAGTGGTTAATTTTGCACAGCACTTTGGCAGCTCTGGCGCTGCAAGATCCAAGGGCCCAGGGAGGAGTGACAGGGCATGGGGTACCTGCCGAGTGTCACAGGGTGCAGGGGAATTATGTATTTCTGCAATGTTACTATAGCAGGGGAGACAGGAGGCATATACAGGAAAAATACTCCCTGCATGTGTCTCCCTTAAATACAGACTCCCTTTATTTTTAAATGAATGGAGGGAAAGAAGGAGTGTTGCTAAAAATCTACCCAAGCATCTGTTACCTAAGTCACAGGGCCACACAAAGGTTATCAGATTGCCCTTCCACCAGTTTGTCTAGCTGTCACCATGAATATGCCTTTTGGCGTCTGATGAAAACTTTACAATGCAGGAGTACACGGTAGAGGCAGAAGGCAAAACAAAATGTTTGCAGTGGTAATCTTTGTCTTTTTTTTGGTGCTAGTGTGTGCTGCTTGTACTACCAGCCACGGTTACCGAGCGGCAGCTTTTCAAGCCAGCTATTTAAGACATCACCAGAGGGAGCTTCTTGCCCTCCATGGCTCACTGATGAATGATACCGTGGTCTACTGTGGGCCTGATGCATCTTACACACGCAAGATGCAGGCAGGATGGTAGTGATATCAGCTGCAAAAGAGACAGCAATCTGAAAGTACAACTTGATTTGATGACTTCACTAATAGACTATAAATTTAATTTCCTCTTTCATCAAGCTGCCTTTCAAGAGCCCTTTGGAACCAAGAGCTCCTCATAGTTTAAGCACCCCATAAAACCCCCATTATCGCTATATTCTAGTCACACTTAAGCATCTTTGCCTTCCTAGAGAAGACTGAGATAGATGATTTTGTCTAGAAAGACAAATCCAGATCTCTAGCACTGCTGTTGTAAACATTCCGTAAGTAAGCAATAACATTTGAATTAGTGAAGCACGAATTTAAGATTGTTTATATTATCCCACTTATAGCACTGCTAAATAGTACTAGCTTCTTGGACTATTTTATTTCTACTGGAAAGTGGCTTTTTTAAAAAAAGACAAGTGTGATGCCTCAATGTGAAATTTACTCTATCCTTAAAATTTCAAGTCACAACAAGGTTTGCTGTTATTCGCCCAAGAAAAACACGGATACGCAGTCACCCCTACCCTCTTCCACAAGGAGTAGCGCCGCTGCAGGTCCTGTGACACTCAGGCGCTTTGCGCGCAGGGCACGGCTGTGTCGCGCAGGAGCCTCGCGTGCCCTCCGCCTGCCCTCGTCTGGATGATCTTGGCAAACTGCTTCCTCGCTGTGGAAGTGTTACACACCTCTAACGCAAATAGGCCTCTTGTATGCATGGAATCCTGATGGGGATTAAATATAGTCAATTTGATAAAAAGGTATTTAAGTTACTCTAGTACACTGAAATCAAAAATGTTGCTGTAGTATTGAAAATGAGAATTAATTGCTTATGAGTTACATAATTTCCCCTTGGTAAGCTCTTGGCACATAACCAATTACATTTATAAATTACTATACTATCTGTTTTTATCTCAGTAATTCTGTAAACACTGACATTCACCCCTATTAAAAACGCTGGTCAATTAAACAGTTACTCTTCTTGGGAGTCAAAAGTTCCATGATTCCAGCACTGAGGTTAGAGGAAATGAATACCCGCATGCCACAGCTGAAGTCCCCCGAGGGATGCTGCCCCATAACAGGAGCACAGAGAAGCGCCACTGCGGATGGCTCTGCTCCACGGCCCCTGCAGGGCCACGGCTCTGACCACAGCCTTAGCGGCTGGAGAAACAGGGAATCTGCAGGAGCCGGGAGATCTGAGGCAGGGATGGCTTTATAGATCCAAACCCCATGTTTATGTTGAGTCGTGGAGGAAAATAAAAGCTGGTGTGATCTCTAGAGCCCATCACATCCATCCTGCATCAGACAAAAGATTTATGAATGCTCTTCTGGGGTTTCTCCGGGAGAGTAGCAATTTTCCAGAATGGTTTTGCCATACAGTAAATTGATCTGGCTGGGATTTATGCTACCTATTTATTAATATATTATTATCACAAATATAGATATATTATTTTGTATTATTATCTAATATATGTCATAGATATTGATATAAAAAATAATATCTACTACTGTATTCATTATTTATTTAATCTTGCTAGTATCTAGGCTATTTATGTCATATGTTTTTCCCAGATTTCTGAAGCTTCCACTCACCTTGAGCTTTTTTTATCCATTATAAGATAGTCAGCTCATGTTTTTTTCTGTGAAAAACAGAGGGAAATATTCATCTTTAAAGGCCTGCTATCTTACCTTGCTTACAGAACTCTCCCAATACCTTCACAGGGCAGATTATAATCACTGCTTGTGGCTACTGAAGAAAAAAGTCATAGCTTCTGGATTGGTAAGTCATTTGATAAGCAGCCCTTTCCTATTTTGAAATGCAAAATTTTCTTCTCATACCGCTGTAGTGCTTATTTATGGAAGCATTTAATGTGTGTTTGAAAGTAATGATGCTGTATTTGAAAAAAGTCTTATTCATTTGACCCTGTTTAAATCAGTGTTTTTGTTCTTTTTTAAAGAAATATCACAAATCAAATTATCATTTGGGTGTCAAAAATAAAACTGTATTTTCTATGGAGAAAATGCAGAAAAGTTATCAAGCTGGAAGCAGTACATTAATTTTCAGATCCCTGTTTTTCCGAACACTTGTAAGTGAATCTATGGACTGACATCAATTGCATGGTGCTATTTTGAACTACTTTGAACATATAATAGTGTTGCAGAACTTAGGCATCTGCCACTTAAGTAGGTACACTTAAACACTAGCAGAATGATTTCTTAACTGAGAACTTACCACTAGAGGGCTCAAAATTGCTGTGTGAGTATATGTATGTACTCATGTGGAAATATATATACACTTATAATATATGCACACCCAGTGTTTGGTATGGGTACATCTTTCACATGCACAAGTATTTATTTGTGTGCACACATATATAAACACAGATATACGCACATTCATCTGTACATACCCATATTTTAACAGATGATCTTTTTTTAAAAAATAGGCTTTGAATATCTAAACACAAACTCAGTCTTTACACTTTGCACAAAATGTTCATTTTGTCAGATCAAGTACTAAAAACAATCACTGCAAAGTAGTTCAAACTTTCCTGACTGATGCCTACTACCATTCCATGTTTTATTAACATTTCCACGTGACACCAAATAACATGAGCATCATTCCTTTGTTCATAAATGACTTTCTACTGGCAGAGTCTATCGCGCCGAGCCTCTTTGCTTGATGATATGGCATATTCTCCTGGGAATCTTAGAGGCTGTAAATGAATAAAATGTTCCTGGAAAGTTGACCATTTTCTTTCATTAACGTGATGATTGTGCCTAAGGAAGAAAGGGCTTTCAACCGGTTTTAAGTGATGCAGAATCTTTGAAAATAGTGCAACCCAGTTCCTCTAACATGAGGATGCAATAAATTTCAGCCACACTTGACATATACAAAACTCTGATGTGTCAATATTTTACAAATAGAAGCATTATTATTATGGTTATTATTGTAGAAGTATTTCTTTAATTATGTGAAATCTGTTCAAGTAAAAGTAGGAAGGAAATAGTTCTGTTGTTATGTATGTTTAGCTAAACAGAGGAGAGCTTAGTGTAGTCTCATTTTTCATGTCACATTCACTTCAAAATGTGAAACATGTAATTCAGCCAAGTTAATTTTGCTTTAAGAATTTTAAATTCTTGCACATTTTTCTTTCAAAATATTGTTTTGTGGATTGTGTGTAATGTTAGATTAGAACTATATAACACTCTGAGAAGAATTATTATCTGTGGTGTACTTTTTGTTATGAGTAATGCATTCCTAATTTACAGTTCTGTTATCTGAACTAAACTTGGAAACCACCCTGGCCCACTGGATGACAGATACTCGAAGTGGCTCTGTTACTCATAAGCTGGATTGGCTGGCGTCCGCATTACACTGCCTTTGGGCCCAGGAGTAAATCATCCTGAAATTCGTAAACTGGCATGTATTGAGGTTATTTTTGACAGTAGTGGATTAAAATCATTAGTTGTCTAAATTAAAAGCACATTCCTGCAGCTGGAAGATCTGTTTCTCTAACCGGAGCCTATTGAATGAAACTGTGAGAGGAATAACGTTCTATTCATGTGGAGTTAGCACAGGGATTTGAATCCTAAGAAAGATATCCTTATATTATCACAAAACTGTACAAACGAGTTCTACTGATTTCACATTTATACTCTTTCTGCAACCCTCCAGAGACAATTTGTCACTGTTGAAAGCAATAAGACTAAAATGACCATGTCAGCTACAACTGAAATTCTCTTGATACTTGCTATGTCATCACTACTTTATGTCTTTATATCCTATGTAGAGGAAAAAATGACCATAGTGTTGTATAACTGTTTATTAGTAGTTAGAAAGATAATCAGAAAATAGCAGTAATTTTCACAAAGATCCTACATACCATTTGCATTGGGAACAACGAACTGCAAGTCTGGAATTTATTGCAAGAGTGAAGATTAGAATTCTTAAACAAATAAGTGATTTTTTACCACCTTCAAAAGAACCAATTTTATATAACCAGTGTTTTATACTACTTTTTGTAGCAGTTTTACTAATTCAGTGTATTCCATATTTAACTCTGTTGCATTTTTCAGTGGCAGGGATTGCAGCTGAATAGATTGTTGTCATTAGTTATGTTTATGGGCCTGTTTCAGTATATAGACAAAATAAACTCTAGTGCTATACATATTTCAGTACGCAGAAGGGGAAACACTGAAGTAATTTTACATTGCATTGATAATAAGTGCCAAAGTCCAGCTGACTATTTATTGGTCTTTCAATACATGGTTATGTTAAGGATTTTCTCTTTTTAATCATATGCATCAGCAAAATAACAACAAAAAAAAAAAAAAAAAATGAAACACCTTATTGTGCTATGTCCATATGTTTGTATTACTCACTTTGCAGGAATCTTGTTTCTATGGCTAGTGATTTTCAACAGGATTGAATTTGTCTCATTCTTAGAACATAAATGTTAGTCTGGCTGGGGTGAATGCATTCCAACTCTGTTTTGCTGTGGATTAAGTAGGAAACATTTTCCCCATAAGGTTTTATGCATCTTATTAGCTAAAATAATGAGTTTCCAGATGTTCTGTCTTTTGACGGTGCAGAAGGGTCCTAGTGTTGCTATCTTTGCTCAGGTGGAGCCTCCTTTCAGTGGCTCATTTCAGATACTTGAAAAAAAAAAAAAGAAAGATGGAAGCGGCAGATTCTCAAATTTTAGTTTCAAAATGTTTCAGGCCGGCAACAATGAGCTTTAAGGTAGGATGGGATATGATGGTTTTAATGAACCTTTTCTTAATTATACAATATTTGTTTTAATATTCATCCCCAGATAACTTCAAAATGAAATCATGTATTGTTGTTATATCAGGCTTCTAAAATGCAAAATTTTATTGCATTTTCTATATTACATTACAGGTATAAAAGCTCCCAGTTCAGATTCATCATAAACATGCCATTTTTAGCATGGTGGCTGCAGTTACGCTGTGCTTTTCCATGGACGTGTGCGGCAGTACTGCTGCCATGACACACTACCAAATTAACAGGAAGATTACCAGGCAGGAATGAAATTTAACTGGCCAAACTGTCAAATATAAAGTGTAAGATCGAACACTGCTTCTTATAAACTTTATTTAAAAAAAAAAAAAAAAAGTTAAATACGGGTTTTAAGGGATTAACACCCTTTGTAATAAACACATCCAAAGATTACAGTTCATTTCCATTTTAAATACTTCCTAAGAGGCATACCAAGTGGGGTAAACATGTAGGACAAGATCCCAGGGCTCAGGATTACAGGGATCTAACAGCAGTCAGCGCAAAGCAATGCCAGCGGGCCGCGGAGGCGGGAGGTCCCCTTCTAATAGCTCTGTCGTGAGCCCCGGTGGATCTGGGAGCAGTGCTGCTCAGAGGCGCAGCGATCCTGCGTCTGCTTTTCGGGCTACTTTAACGGGCATTCCTCAGTCCCATTTGCAATGACTCACTCCTGCAGTAGCTTTATTTTTACTGTTTCAACATCTGATTTTTTCTCTTCCAGTGCAAATGGATTATACCCTTGAACAAGAACAAAAATACATTTTTAAGGTTTTTCAAGAAGTCATCCTATCCATTGCAAGCAAAATGTCCCATAGAAAATCTCCAGAAAACATAGCAAAGCTTTTCCTGTATAGAGCATGTAGCTTTACATATGTTTACTATAAGCATTCACAATGGCTGTGTGATTTCATTCTGCACCTTAATTTGTTTCTAGCTATTAGAAAATATTTATCTTTCTATGTTCCCAACTGCCAAGTTTTTTATGATATGCTGGTTGTTATTTTGTTGATATATAGCTTACTAGAAATGCTAAACTACATAATCCTAATATATGTAACTATTACATATCCCTAAATATTTCTGTTGGCAATTTCTATGGGAAAATCCATCCAAATCTCTCATTACTAGAATATAAAGAGAATCTCTCTATGGCATGAGGAGTTTACAGTTTATGTTAATATACTTCGCTTCCTTCCTCTCTCCACTCACTTCTTCCATAGTTACAATGTATTGTATGACCCCTTGAAACTCCTTGGCATCCAACAGCACTGTTTTCGTCCAGCAGGCCCATGGATTTCTTTTACCTTGTATAGGAAGGGTTTCAACCAAAAGTTGCTGAATGTAGCATATGTATGTGAAGCATTTAAAGCAATCTGCATATTCTCTGCAAAATATGTAGAAGTCTGCACATTCACAAAGTTGATTAGAGCTGCGTTAGACAGATTCCCACTGACTTACAGTATGTTTGGATCAGACTCACTGGCCTCAATCTGCAAGGTTGAAGCAATGATTGGCTCTTTCCCATCGACTTAATGAAGAATGAAGCATTAATTCAGCAAATTAGAAGAACATATGCTTTATTTCAATCATGTGAGTTGTTCCATCCCCTTTGCATGAATGTAAAGACTAGCTTGCACTTAAACCCTACGCATCAATTTCATGGTGTATGTCTTAATGAAATATAAGTCAAAGAAGTCACTTATATTTTGCAGCTGGCATTATAAAAAAGGAAGTGACTCAATAGCTTTTAAGTGATATAAGGTCTGATATTTTGGTACTTCTTCATGATTCCAATGCTGTTCCTGCTGAAACAAACAGAAAATGAATAAATCCTAGCAGTAACCCAGAATTTGCCACCACCTCCTTCTGGCTCAAAATGGTAAGGAAATAACCTGGACAGGCTGCTACTGACGAGCCATCTGTTTGAACCTTGTGGTACCGAGCAATACTGTGTCTCAAACAGGCAGCATTTTTGCTAATCCCTCTGATTTTTCCGGGGCTTTTGCCTGTGGCTGTCCAGAGGATCCCTGTTGTCACGGCAAACACCAGGGAGATGTGCCGCATCGTTGCGGCCAGGCTACCCCAAGAGCAAGTCTTACGTTTGTCCTGTACAGGTTTACCCTGCCCCAAACCTCTCCCTCTCAGACATTCCCCAGCGCAGTAACTCATTTCAAGCAAGCAGAAATACAAAGCACTGGAATAATTAATTTTGGTTCTTAAGTAGGATAACTTCTTTAAGAACAAATATAAGGCAATAATGCATTTGCTAAATTCTACGGAAAAATCATTTGAAGTTCCCAAAAGAACTTTGCATTTTTAAAGGTAGCAACAATTACCTAAAATATCCCTGTGCTGAAAAATGTATTCGCAATCTACTGGAATATACATTTTATACCCTAAGCCTTTAAAAAGTAGTTTTAAGGATCTCTACTAAGAAATTTTGCTAATACAATGATACAAGAGATATGACTTTGCTTACCTTTCTATTGGTAAAAATCCTAATGTTATGCTTGTGTAATGTTTATATTTGTAAAAATTACTTCTGCAGGAATAGCTTATTCATTTGGAACACTAATAGTAAATTATACTAGCAAGAACATATTTTTATTGGTGGTTAGCAGCAAAGTAAAATTTTATTAGTGTGTCTTAACCTTTAATGGTCTCAAGTAGGATGCGTTTTTTTCGTTGATCAAAATGACCACAGTAACTCAAATTTTGCTAGATCATTTAATATAAATCGTAGTTAGTTCAGACAAAAAAAAAAAAAAAAAAAAAAAAAGTGTCTTTGCCTTCATTGTTTCCTTTCTGGTTTACCTTAGTCCTCTGTACCAAATATTTACTTCTTCCCTTTCCATTTGTTTTCCACCAGAATTTCTGAACTCTCCCACTGAAGTAACTGTAACTCTCATGGTCAACTGCACTACAGGATCTCTCCAGGCTTCACAAATCCACATGTCATGAAGGCTACCTTCAAAACTGTGAGCTGTTTCCAATAGTTTTAGTGCCTCAAAACACGTGAGACTCTATAAGCCTCTTTGGGAGCCTGGCTGAGCAACATTTAGGGGCTGCTGAATGTTTTCACTTCTTTGGGTTCATGAGAATATTGCCAAGGACCAGGCTTGAGAATAGAATCAAAGAAACTAATTTTGGTGCTAACATTTCTTTCTTCATCTTTCATCTATTCTAAAGCGCCAAAATTTCAGTGAATGGTGGGCAGGCAAATGCGACATAAAATAGTGATGCAATCAGAGCAGTTAGAATAAGAGAGGTTGAAAACAGGTATGCTCATCCCCTGGAAACAGGTATGCTCACGTTGACCACGCAGTGCTGCAAGAGGGGCACATCCCCAGGCGCCTGCAATGCCAGTTGGCTGCGTGTGGAAGAGCTGCTTCGTAGATGCTCTTTTGTGAGACAGCGCGAAGAGGTACAAAATCAGGACCACTGTAACCTGACATAAGCTATACAAAGTGATGCTGTCATTTCACACATCTTGTGTCCACAGCATCGTTTCATCCCAGTGGAATTACTCCTGGTTTGTACCAGGTCTATGCACTGAATTATCCATTTAAGTATTTGAAAAGAAACAGAAAAGAAGATGCTATTATTCAAAGTCAACTGAAACCAGGTTTTCTATTTCTTTCATCTTAAGGGAAAGAAAAAAAAAAAAAAAAAAAAAAGGGGAGATGCCATTTGGGAGTAATTCTCTGGCCTCTGGAATTTCATGGATCATGTCCTGATGCACCCAGTCATTACCTTGGGAGGGCTGAAATACAATCGTGTGATAAGGTTACCATATTTTTTACACTGAGATCTGGAGAGGTTCTCAGGTAACCCAAAACACAAGAATAGCTTAGAAAACTGCTGCAGAAATGATCTTTGGGAATGAATAACTAGGAATGGAGAATTCAATTCTGTATTCCTGAAAAAATCTCTCTTAAAAAGTAGCAAAAATTGGTGAATATTGCTGGAGAGGAAACAGATGATCCCTCTGCTCAAAGGACAGAAAGGGCCATTGCTCCTCCCCATACACTCTCTCCTTCCATTTCTAGGCAGAGAGTTTTGGCTAATATATTCTTCTCATGATAAATCTTATGGTCAAATTATTACTGGTTGTTAAGTTACCTTCCTCAGTTTACTGGCAAATAAGGCTACTGCAGAGTGTTTGGTCTATAAGATGCTCTGCTCTGTGAAGAGGGCGACTATAAACACTGGGCCACTACACGCACAACGCATGGAATAGGGATGCAAATAAAAAAGGTAATATAAATATTGGCGAATAGATAATAGGCCCATTGCATCAGCAGCAAATGTCTAAATGAAATAAGCATGGAGCTTTTCCTCCAAATTGAGCTTTATTTTCCTAGGATGAGCACTGGTGTAATCCAGAATAAATTCTACTGACACTGAAGAATATTGATGGAAGAACAATTTCTGCAACATTTAGATACACAAACAAAACAATCACGTAATTTAATAAAAAAAACCTGTTATTGTTGAAAAAAAAGTTTCATAAACTTTTATAAAAGGGAGAAGTTAAAGATTTGAAAGAGAACGTCATCTTGAGTTCACAACTAGCTTTTAGCAGAGCACAAGCTTGCCAGTAATAACAGCTATCTTTTGGTAATGAAAAAAATGCTAATAATTGCCACATCATTCCAGATAAAACATAAATCTGTTTTGTTTTACCTAGGCAGGATGTTTAAGAGGTATCATTTTTCATCTAATAATTATTGGGCTCTGACATATTTCCTATGAGGGGAAAAATGAACTGTTCATTCTGTTACCAGAACAGAAATATCCATCACCTGCACAAGAAACAGAGAGTTGGGTTTGTTTCCAAAGGTGAAGGTATTCACTGTCTCACTAAAACCTTGAAAGGTCCCTGATACAACAGAAATATTAATTCATTTCATTCACGTCTACTTGTGCTCATTGAACTTCATCACATTAGTTGATGTTTACTAGGACTTTAGCTCAGTTTTCTGCGGATTTCTAGTCATGAAAATATGTGTTTATTTTTCAGTTTTGCCTCTCCTCAATCTCCTTGGTTTCTAAGCACAAGTCTCGTGTCTGTGAGAAAGGTTAGTTTGAACACTACAGTCCACATCTTTACTAGCCAAGTGTGGCTTTAGATATAACGTTGCCACGTTGAATTTGTATTCCATACTATCACTGAACTCCTACTTGAATTTACCCAATATAGTAGCTGATACAAGATGTCATAACTAGAAACAAACAACAAGCAAACAGAAAAACAAACAGGAAAATGAAACAATATCCTAAAATGGCTTCAACAGTCATTGACAAAATATGTTAGTCTAAAGGTGTCTGGAAAAAAGAAACCTGAGCCAAAGATTGGTACTGAGGAGGAAGGGTAGGGGTGGAATAACAAAATTCTGCTGATACAGACTGTTATTCTTCCAGGGCTCCTTTCACCATAGGAATCATGAGAGTAGGAGCAAAACTGTACTACAGGCCTCCACTGCTGTTTTCACTTGTGCTTCCGATCATGAACAACACAGGAGGCTGATGTAACCTAGGGCAGTGTCTAGGTTGCCTGTGTCTTGCTAAAAGGTATTTATTCTCTGCCGTGACCCGAGATAAAACACAACTTGCTTTAAACTACCGGTGACCTCTGCCACTAGAGGGCTGCACCCTATGTCCTGTGCCTCCTGGATTTCAGATCATCACTACACCAACAGGCGTTACTGGATTTTACAGACTTTACTGAATGAAGCATATCTGCAATAATTAATATTTAAAATATTTTTGAAATGTTTCTTACGTGTATATCTTTGTTTAGCTAAACAGAACTCCTGTTAGGAAACTAGCTGAGGGGCAACAGTTAGCTGTCAACAGCTGAGAGGCCCTAGCTAGATTCTTCAAAGACAAACCCTGTCTATTATAAACTATAAAGAATCCACCTACATGTACCAGAAGAGTTAAAATAAATATGTTATCCTGAAGATAACATATCAGGAAATTATTAAACAAAAAGCATTCTGTAGAGACAAGAGGCGGCACTTATGAAACAGCTGTAAGGAAAAAGACTAACACAGGACAGACATCTGCTGTGAGTGTGAAGAAATTAGGTTTCAGGATTACCGCTTTTCCCCATTAGTTTATGGAAAATGGATATACAAACAGCATACACACTGCTTACCATGTTAAAACCCTTTTTTTTATTCTATGCTTTAATACTCCTGTTGTTAAGATGAAAAAAATACTTTTGTTTAAAAAATGCAATCAAGTAAATGCATTGCGAGCTAATTGGAACTCCCAAAGGAAAGACTTGCAGGTGCTGAATCCAGCTAGATCTGCCACATAATTAAAACTGGTGCAGGGGGCACCGTAAAACACATGTGGTCTCAGAACAGGAGAATTGCTTGATTCAACGTTAGTACACATGAATGGGGCACATTCAGCGGGATAAAAGGGAGCAGTGTTATAATTTACACAGTTCCTCTGTGGATATTGACTAAAGACGGCTTTATTTCAACATCGCTGTTTTATTTTCTTTAAAATTTTCAGTGTGCCATTTGCTTAGTTTAGAAATAAAAAGAGGCTTCTCAGGACCGATAGTCCTACAAACTGGACCTGGGATTTTCACATCATGCTGCTCTCTTTCTGGCTCAAATACTAATTAAAATTCTTCAACTGGAACTTAGCAAAGAAAATGGAAGAGCCACAATATTCTCCAGCTTGCTCTACCATAATTGTGTCAGCAGCTGCCAAGGTAACAGGAGCCTAAAATTTTATTTTAGTTGGTAAACTAAGCAATTATGAATCAGAGTATCTGAGATACAAAGGGTCTATGATGAGTAAGAAAGTTCCATTTTTATACAGTCATTTATACAGACCGCGTATGTTCTCCGATTCTTACTCAATTGGCTGCATCTATTTAGTCTGACTGCGAGCCGCCTCGATACTGCATTTGCAGGACACAAATCCCAGAGAAACCATTGAAAGTTTCCTACCTACAATGCTGGATTCACTTCTCGGCTTGTGAATGCACGAGCCTCTTTGGATATTTAAGTGTTTTAATGCATTATGTATCTGGCTCATAATTTATAAGCAGGGGTTATGTGCTATATTATATATTACACATGAAATTTGTATGTTAAGTACTATAAATTGTTTGGGGCAGTATAGTGGCGAGCAGTTACTCAAATTAAGGCCAAGGCTCCCCAGGAGCTTAGAAAGGAAACTGGAATTCATCCACAACAGCCAGGTTTTAAGCTTGCGCTGTAGGAGGAATTGAGACAGCAACCACTCCGCACACATGCAAATCAATATGGATTTAATACCGAGTGCGATTTGATGCAGTAAATGTGCACTACTAGAATTTGTATAAAATTAATGCTAAAACACTCTTACAGATATGTTTGAAGGTTTTCTTTTAATATAGTAAATAGTAAAGAGTAAAAATATTTTTGTAGTATACAGGCAACCTCTCAAACCTCCCCTGCCCCCAGCACCTCATGATCCTTTTAAACTTCCACCTAAATAATAGGAAATGTCTAAGTAAAGGCAACCTCCGCTACAGTGAATCAGCGTTGATTTTTTTCTGCTAAATATTTACATAAAAAATACAGCACTGGGCCAAGCAGCTCCAGTTTGCCCAGTTGCCACAGCACAGAAACAATATGTTTATTATTATATTTTTTTTTCTACGAGCCGG
>VZSV01000001.1:19695144-19706229 GCA_013398735.1 Nothocercus julius | reverse complement strand
CCACTCACTCCGTCCTCTCCTCCTCCTGTCTCACTCTTCCCCCTCCTTCTCCTCTCGCCCCTTTCTCTTCCCTCTCTCGCCCCCCTCGTTCCCCTGTCTCCCTTCCCATCTCCTCCTGACACTGCACTGCAGCTGCTCCTCCAGCCCAGTCCTGCCCGCTTCCCTCCCTCCTTTCCTCTCCCTCCCCCCGGGTGCCGGATAAACAAGGCGCGGAGCATCCTCGACAATCCCGAGCTTAGCTCTCCGCTTTCGCAAAGGACAAGGGAACGGGACGAGCCCCCTCCCCTCCTCCCCCTTCTTCCTCCTCCTCCTCCTTCTCCTCCTCCTCCTTCCCCCCCTTCCCTCCCTGCCCCCCCACCACAGAAGGGAAGAGACAATTCTCCTCCGAGCAGCAGCAAACATGATGGCGGCAGCTCCCATCCAGCAGAACGGGACCCACACCGGGGTTCCCATAGACCTGGACCCGCCGGACTCCCGGAAAAGACCGCTCGAGGCGCCCCCCGAAGCCGGCAGCACCAAGAGGACCAACACGGGCGGTGGGTACCTGCTCCGCGCGCTGCCCCCTCCCCCGCCAGCCCTCCCACCTCTCCTGCGCTACCTGCCCGCCGCCCCCGCGCCCCCCCAGGCATCCCCCTCTCGCCGCCGTTATCATTCATCAAAATGGCGTCGCTTTTCAGCATCTGCCCGGCTTTTTTATTTAATACCCGCGCCGGGGCTGCGCAGCCCTGACCCCGGCAGCCTAGGCAGGAGAACAAGGGGCTCCTGCGAGCCCCGGCGTCTCCCCCGCCCGTTTAGCGAGCGGCTCGAATAGACGGCAGCGGGAAGAGGGGCGGCGAGCGCACTTTTCCCCCCTTCCCATCCTCGGGGTGGGGGAGAGGGCCGGGGCGGGGGGAGGGGGTCACAAGTTGCTTCCCAGCCTTGCCCTGTGTTTTCCTCTTGCCTCGGCCTCGCTCCTATTGTCGGCGCCGAGGGATGCGCGTGAAGCGCCGCTGCCGCACGCGAGGGGCCGTGGCGGGCGCAGCATCCCCGCGCCGCCCGCATCGCCGCGATGCGCCCAGGCAGAGGTGAAGGCGCCCGAGCAGCGTGAGGAGCCTGGCTAAATATAGCACCTTGTGCAGCCGGCGACGCTAACATGGATGGGCACCGCCGTGCGTGGCACCCGCGCAGCCTGCGGCGAGGCGAGCCGCGACCTCTGGCTTTTGTTCCAAAAAAGAAGGGAGAGAGAACTTTATGAAACAGCTTGCACGATAAAAGGGATGATATTAAAAACAACAACAACAAAAAAAAAGGGACACTGCCTTGATTGCTGGGGAGAGCAGAAGTCTGGGAATCAGCCTACCCTTATTGTCTTGCACTTTTCAAGGCACTTGCTGGAGGTTCCCAGACTTCAGTGTAGCTGGGTTTAGGTCTGGGATCAGAGCGCAGTCAATTGTGCAGCTTCTGACGGAGACTGGGGATCCTTCTCCTCCCCCCCGCCCAATTCATTTTTTCCTGCATTACATATGTATACATATATATAGACACACACACACACACACATATATATACACACAGCATATATATACATATATATATAAAATTCATGTGTGCGCGTGCGCGCACACACACACACACAGACACATATGTATTTTTACCTATTCTGATTGTGCGCTTTAGAGCTAGTGGTGGGTAGAGGATTGGCATTGTCTCTCACCTTTTAAGTGCATTTAAAATAAGTGACTTAGGCTTTTGATCAATTGGGAAAAATTCTTCTTAATGTCCTTTAATTAATGAGCTTAAAAGAGATCATTGTCACTTAAGAAGTGCTAAAGGAATACACCAGGATTACTTAGGCAAGTGATTCCATCCGCCCCATGTTGAGTTGTTTTCTTGGCAGTGGCTGAAATGCTTGGAATAAAACCCCACATTTTGGGTGGGTTATTTGGTAGCAGAGTAGTCGTTTTGCTCACTTAAGAAGAATGCAGGCAATAACTAATTGCTATTCTCATGTGTTTGCTAATGACAAACAAATAGCCCATCAGTATTTACAATTCATTCCTTCTTAGTTTTGGCATTTCTTTTGCTTTATTTTCAGGCAAGGTCGTAGTTGTCACTGGGCACGTTTTTGTGCAGGGCTTTATTTTTTTAAGGGCTCTGTTCATTTTGGTGTGCTATGGTTACCATTGTAATAATTGGAAGAATTCCATTTTCTGAAATATATCATTTATATTTTGTTCTCATTCTCTTGCAGAATATATGGGTTCTTTGATGTTATTATAAACATGTACATAATTTAAAATGGCAAAGACAGTCCAAACGGGTCTTCCTAAATGACGCAACTGGTTAGATATGGATACATGAATTACTGTTGACTTCAGAATTGTAATATTTGTGGGTTGGGAGGGGGAGATTAAAGTTTGTAAACCAACTTAATCATGCATATCTCAATTTTTCAGAGGACGGCCAGTATTTTCTAAAGGTCCTCATACCTAGTTATGCTGCTGGATCTATAATTGGGAAGGGAGGACAGACAATTGTTCAGTTGCAGAAAGAGACTGGGGCCACCATCAAGCTGTCTAAATCCAAAGATTTTTATCCAGGTAGGTGCAAAAATTAGCCAATTATTTTTTTTTTTTAAATCCCAAGGGAAATATGCACATGTCAGAGTGTTTCATGTATTGAAGAGTAAGCATTCAGGGCAGTTGGAAGTGTTATTTAGCAGAAAAGCATATTACTAAGTGCAACAGTGAATATGTTCTGTCTTAGTTCCTGTATTGAATTGCCTGGGATCTAGTAGTCTTAACAACTGAAGTATGGTTAAAGATGTTTGCAATGTTTCTGCAGGAAAATATTCTTGTTAACATTTTCAGATTGCTTCTGTTTTTTTTTTTTGTTTTTTTGTTTTTTTTTTGTTTTTTTTTTTTCTAAAAACATAGTTTCATCGAAACAGCTTGAGAGCTGGCTTTAAAATAATTGTTCTTTTGAAGTTTCCAGACATTGTAATGACAATTAAGCTAGAATGAGTAAAAATGAGAGGATGCTTTCTTGAAGAATGGGCCATTTACTTTAAATCCATTATGTACCTTCTTTCTGCTTCATTGCTTTGTTCACTGGCTCTGGAGTGAAGTAAAGAGGACAAGTGCTGCTCTTTAGATTTTATTTATATTGTATTTATCATGATAGTGAAAGAAAACTCTGTTATAAAAATGAAATACTTTGGATAAAAAAATCAGTACATTTTATAACAACTATGTGCCAAAAGCAAGTTTTTTTTATGCTTGCATGTAACAATAATATCTGACTTAACATTTCTCCATTACAAAATTTCTTGAGATACTAAATAATATACAGTATTTTAGCTTCAGTGATTGAATAATCTTTTTTCTTCCTAAAGATCAACAAATTAGCATTTTGTAATTGAACCTTGTTCTAGAGGACTTTCTAATTGATGCAAATTTATAACAGAGGTAACATGTTTTTTTGTGTTTTGGACCTGATATTTTGAAGTATTGATGATGATATAGAACTGAGTTGACTGCATGCTACTGAATCTTTTCTGTTCAAAAAAGCAGAGCTGCTTTGCATTTGTTCTAGTTTAGCAAGATGACTGAATTCTGTGAAATAGCGAAAACAGTTGGTATGGATGTAAGCAGAACACTTTAGTATTTAGCTTTCCTGGTTTCTATATTTAGTGTTGGGCATAGGTGGATAATTTCTTTTATTAATATAGAGGTTTTATTCTATTTAAAATAACAATTTCTGATATGGAAATTTTAATGCACCTGTTGTACATCTCTTTCCTGAGAGCGGTTTATAACACTTAAATGTTGCAGGTTAAAATGATATGGGTAGTTTTTTTATTGAAGGATGTATCTTAAGAACTGATGCTTGTTGTCTTTTGAGTTTTTTTTTATTATTATTATTATTTTCCCCTTTGAGGAAGTTGGAAAAGGCAGTCCTTTATTTTGAAAGGTATATTAAGGGTGGAAAAAAATCACTGTGGAATTGTGAAAACTCTTGGAAGAAATAAAAGCATTCAAAAGAGCTTGATTGCAGAATTAATAGCATAATCTGAGAAAAGAACCTCAATACTAAATTAAATTCACTGTCAATAAAAAAAAATGAAATAGATATTTTTTGCATTATACATGAGGTGTGGTATCAGATGTGCTAGGATGTGACAGAAAATTGATGTTTACAAAAGATATTCCAAATACCAAATTACATGCCTTTTCATTTAGCTATAGTTTATTTACACTCAGTTGGAAAGGACACTCCGAAGATTATATCTTTTGTTCAGGACTGTAGCATAATTCTTCTGTTTGTTGATTAAATCAGAATTACACATTTTTTTTGTGCAACAAATTGGAAAGATAAAGCAGTAGCAGTTCAGGAGCCTTTCAAAAATAAATAAAAAAATAGCAATTGGAATGATAGGAGTAAGAATATTCCCTTTTAAAATCAATAGTAATAATATAAATGACTATGGCAGCAAGATTGATGCAATTTCACTGTAACAGGTGCAGATGAAGTTCCAGTTTGACTTTATGCAGTTCTGATTTAACAGCCATATTGTATGATTTAGAAAATGAACAATTTAAAAAAGTTTGATATCTGTTCCATGCTTTAGTAAGTAGCAGTATGACAGACTGATTCTAGTGTGGCTAGTCCTTGTTAGCCTTTCTATTTGCATTTGACCACCAGCCTGTGGAATTTTCTGAGGTCCTAGCATTCCCTAAGCTGATGACTTTTGGGTTTCTTCCAGACCCTCATGCTCATACAGCATTAGGGAATACAAACCTCGTGAAATACCAAATACAAAGTTTTGGCTTATTTTTCTTATGAATCTTCTAGAAATAATTATTCCTTTCTTAGAATAGAAATTACTTATTCTGTAGTCTTTGTGATTATAAATAGTATTAATACACATTTGGTTATGGAGTATTCTTTCATGTAAGTTTCTATGAAACTTTTTGTTTGTCATTCCAACAAGTTTTAGGGTAGTCTAACTTGATGTTTGGAAAGAAGAAAGTTGTTTGTGATGCAGTAGTCATGAGTAATTTCTGTGACTTTATATAATAGTTTCCTGTGATATAGGGGTTCAATATGTAGACTGATTTCCGTTGGAGTAGCTGTTTTTGTGCCTCAAAAGATTACATAATTACTGAAGAATTACATGGCTACTCTTATTACAGGAAATAGAAGGAAAAAAAAAATTGTTTTTCCGAACTTTTAGTTAACAAAGTAAGAAGCAATACATAAAAATATTGTTTTCTACTACAGTCTTTATTCTTCAGTATACAATTCACTCTTTTCTTTTCAGGTTACCTGCTGGCTTTTTCTAATTGTCTGGACTTCTGATACTTTGGTTATTTTGTGTAGTCTCTTTCAGTTAATTTTCTGTTCAGGCTTATCCCACTAAATTAATGGAACTGAAGTTCAAAACTATGCCCTACACTTAAAATAATAAGAGCTGATCTTTTCTGCGTAGAATGCATATTGGAAAGTAGGTTCTGATCTGAAATGTAAATACGGACATGCTACTTTTAATGAAGTGAGCGTCATAAGGAAAGTGACCGTTCTGTGAAGCTATTTTTTATATATGGTTTTATTTCAAGTAAGAGTCAGTGGTTGATTTATCTCTGTTGTGTTAAGCACTCATTGTCTTACTGTTTCTCCATTCTGAATTATAGTGAGCACTGGACTGCAAACTACTGTGGGTATATGTGTGTTTTTCCCTGGTGAATGCTTTCCCGTGTGCTGTTGCTGTCTCTGTCTTTCTCACTCGCACACCCAGGCACACACCCGCACACCAAATTGTGTTACATCGCATCATGTTGTTTATCTTGCAACAGGATCTTGCCTGGTCTGAACTCAGTGCTTGAGTGAATTTGAGCTCGGTCAGTGTTTTTCAATTTATTGGAATATGAAGTCATATGTGTACTTAAATTAGATCATGTTAAGAACAGAAATTAATAAACACATAATTAAATGGGGATAAGGTTTTACTGCTTTTAACAAAAGACTAGTGGTTTTGTTTTTATAATAGATTTCTAATCAGAAGTCCTTTAAAGGTTTGGAAAATACAAAAGGGAATTTTCCTGCCCACCTCTTTTCAGAGAGTGTATGAAGTGTTGTGTGGTTGTGCTTTATTTTTACCAAGTGAATTGTATTTGAGGTGTTTTTCCTGAGTTTGAATATCAAATATTTTTTTCTGAAGCATTCATGAATTATGGAAGACCACCTACCTAATCTTCGTGAAAGTGTCCTTTTGAAAAGTATTTTATTCTGACTCTTAAAAAACTTTCAAATACATTGATTGTATAACAACACAACTTTACAGGGATTTTAAATTAATAAATCAATTTTCTAGCTTCCTTGCTCGTATTAAACTCTGAAGGTAAGATGAATATAACAAGCTTTGCTCACCATTATTTTTGCCTTTACTTAGTAAAACTAGAACTGTCGTATATTAATTTCTAACTCTTAAAAATAACCCAAAGTGTTATGGGAAGAGGAATCAGTGTTTTAAAGATCAGCATTTGAAATCATGGTGAAATGAAATACTACTTTTTGAGCTGTGGAAGAGAAAGTAATGGAGTTAGGAAAAAATATTTGCTCTGTTCTCATGGTTTCTTGAAGACGGTTTGTCTTACATAAATGCGTCTTGCTTTTGATACTTTTGATTTTTATTTTTTCTCAAGTGTTGCTAATAGTGAGCTAAATGCTTCATACATGTAAAGCTAAGCTTTTCAGATTCGCTTACAGATATCTACTTATAGGAGTAACTTTAGGGATAATGGAACTGGGGAAGTGACTCCTTGTGTGAGTAGAGATTTCTGATGTAGGATCATTAGAACTGTTTAGGTTTATAAAATAGCTGTAATTTTTAGTCTTTTTACTAGTTTAAAATGGAAAAGAAAAAGAAACTCCAAGTGTTGATTGCCAGCTGTTCAGAGAGATAATTCTCAGTTGGACATTTGTCAGTTGCCTAGTTACTGGAACAGACTTTAAAAAAAAAAAAAAAAAGCTTGCTAGCTAGCAGATCCTTAATACTTTGCACTTAAAAGGAAGCTGCTGTTGAATATATACTCATTACAGTCTTGAGATTGTTATGTAACTAATTCACCTAGTGTACTATTATTTAGTAATTTCTTGTTTGAAAGGTTTAGAGCAATTTTAATCAAATTTCAGTGGAAATTTTGCACAAATTTCTTCTACTGTTAGAAACTTAGATATGTGAATGATTGAGGAAGCGTTTACTTAGTAAAAGACTTTGATTTGCAGGAAAGTATTTTGTCTTTGTCTTGCATAAGGAAGGTTGAAAACAACTTGTGTTATAGTGAGAAGGATTAGTTTGACTTTAACTGATACAGTCTAACGATATGTGTGCTTCTTTGAAAAAACAAGGAACAAAATCAGGTGGCTACAGTCATTGCAAAGAAATGCCTTTTTCCATCATTTCAACTTTGTTCTGGTTTTCGGAATATTCAGAGAAGGGGGGAAAAAAGTGATGCTTGGTAGATTAGAAAGCGGTTATATGCAGATGAAAACACTTCTAATGACAGTATTTGTGTTTTGATAAAGTTGAGCTCTCTGGAAGTGAATATTCATTGAGAGTATCTGTTTTCTGGACTCATTCTGATTTTATTAAAAAGAAAATAGTTTAAGTTTTTATGAATTGCCATGTTTAAATATTTCTGTTGTCACAGAGTTTAAAATTTCCATATAATAATTTAGTGATATTTTGCAGGAAGATTAAAGCTTTAATGGATGGTCTTCATAATACAGGGCTTGGATCTATTATTTTAAAAATATAATTAGGGAAAGTCTGAATCTCTTAATCGTTTTTCCTCTTCTCCCTTGTGCAATAAAAGATGCATTCACTCTTTGCTATTTTAAAATAGATGTAATCTATGTGATACCTTTTTCAAAGGGTCTTAGTGTTCTTGTTTCTTCATTAATTAATTGCATCAGCGAAGATACTGCTCTCTGTAGTTGACCACGCAGTTTAATTTAATCTGTAATCGTAGCTGAAAGAAAACCTTTGCTTTAGTGAGTTTGTCAGACTAGCTATTAGAAGTAGAGCATACAGGGGTTTTGGAGGAGGGTTTGTGCCTGATTACTCTCTCATTTCCATCTTTGGATACAGCTGTAGCATAAAGTTAAGCAACATCTGTAGAGATCTGACTGACAAACATCTCTCTGGGATTCATCATTGCAGCTCATGGCAGGTGCAGTCAGCATTGCGGTGCGTCTTTAAAGAGGTTAGTTTGTTTTTAACATTTACCAATAGAGCAGTGGGAGCTCATGAGCTGCTCAAGAAGTGTGGTAGTTGTCAGTTGCCCAGTGCTGGAATGATGCAGGTAATTGGGCTGGACTGGCGGGAGCTGTGGCAGCCTGTGCTTCTCACGTTGCACTGCAGCTGCTGTGGATCTTAATTAATCTGACCCTCGGAGGCTGCGGTGTCATGGTATAAAACGCAATACATACCAGAAATGGAAAGGCTGCTTTTTTGTCGTATTGATGATTGTGTTTCTAGGTAGGCCTTCTCTTTTTGCTATTGCATTTGTTTGGCATTAGCATAAAATTCTAAATATATGTTAATTAAAAGCTGTGAGATATTTTTGCTGGTTACTGCATGTATTTCTGAAGTCATGAAGCTGATAAACCTAATTTCTAAATGTCACTATTAAAATGGACTCACTGAAAAATATTTTTGTGTGTTTTGACAACAGATATAGTTGTCTGTAAGTGAAAATGGCTCTTTGTTCGAGCAAATGGAATGGAATAAAATAAAATTGCCTATACTTCTACCTCATTTTGAACAATCCTTTTACATTTGTGTTTTGTATGAATTTCTAGTGTGCTCTCTATTGAGGTATGTTAGTTGCTTGTTCTGGTTAGCTCAGTCTTGTGATTTTTAGAGTTATGTAGTAACATGGAAATAGATAAAAGTGGAATTCATTTAGCTGGCAGAATAAATGTGTACTATGTACATGTGCGAGTCTGCTAAATTACTTGACTGCAGCGATAGTAGTATCTTCTGCTTGCTTGCATGACAGCCTTAGGAAACTTAGCAGGTTGCTTATAGTTTTCTTGATATTCAGAGCAGTTCTATCTTTTCATCTCATAAAGGATGTATCCAAACAAAGCTTAGCCTAGAGATCTTTTAAATATAAAGTTACTATTTTGTAAGCTTCTGTTCTATTTTTATGTCAATTTCTGAGATATCCACATTGCAAATTATGATTATTCAGTAGGGATTAATTACATTGCTGATATATTAATTAAAACATTAAATGGTTGTCAAGATATTTTTCATTTTAAACTTCCACTATTTTTAATAGAAATATTAAATATGTCTAATAATAAAAAGGCAGCTATCTAAATTTTCCCTATATTAGCTTATTTTTTTTTTACTATAGCATACTGGATATAAATTTTCTTTATAACATATTTGATCATTGTGATTGCATCTGATTGGCAATTGCCTAATATTAAATGTTCTGTTCTTGATTATGTCCAAGCACTAAATTCCCTTTGGAAGTATATAACTGGTCTGATTGAAATGCTAGTATTTAGAAGTAAGTATGTTGAAGTTGGGCAATTCCCACCTGTACGTGCTAACATGCTTTTTTAAGTTTTGATTATGAATTTATTGTCCTCACTTGAACTAGTTGTGTGCAGTGTATCTGTGCATTGCTGCTCTTAACTTGTCTTCTGAATTGCACTTGAGTTTATGTAAGGTTTAAGTATTCTGTGTGATTGGTGGACAAAGTTAGGCCCACTTCAGGAAAGGCCACAGAGTTGATGTATAAAGTAGCTGATACAAATACCTAGCTATGTAACCAAATAGTACTTGGAAGAATAGTGTCTGCTTGTTACGGACTAGATTTAAAATTTTATATTGGTAATACGAATGATCTGAGGGTCCAGTGTTTTAGTCTCTTCTAAGTGAGTAAGAAAGACAGTTGTGAGTTCGTGTATATGTGATTATGTAAAGGTAGGGCTTGTTAAATATAAGGATGCCTAAATCTCAGATAAAATTTCTTATTTACCTGGTCTTGTAGGTTTTGATTGTGAAAAGACTAAACATCTGTTTTTCATCATTGATCTCTCACTGCATCCTGCAGGGCCTGTCATCTCAGCATTGACAGGATCAGATGAAAAATACAATCGATGTGTTGACATTTTTTTGAGAATCACTCAGGTAAGATTACTTGTTATACAGAACTACAGTGAAATTCATGGCTGCTGCTAATGTTTCACCAGTTGGAGCCTTTGCATTCTCAATCATTAATTAAATTAGATACTGAGGTTCTCTGCATGTTCCCTTGTTTCTATTTTAAAAGCACTTTTTTGTGCCTTGCTCAGTGCCATTTAACTCTCTTGTAATTTCCCACATAAAGAGCTTCACACATTTGTACTATTTTCCCCCACTTCATAGAGTGGCACCTGTTTGCTTGACTCAAGAACCATAGTGTGCACCCTCCAAAGCTCTTGGAAGATTTGTATGTACATGTACTTAATTTTATTTTCAAGTAGGCACTTTACAATTTGGGGGAGAAATTCTCTTCGGAGAATCAGGTGATCAAAGGCAGCAGTAATTGAATGTCTTCCTAATGTGTTCTAAACTCCACTCTTCAAATTGTAGGTGAGAAAATACAAATAACTAGCTGAATGTTGTTATGGAGTCTTTATAAATTTTTAAAAATATTTATATAAAGTCATGCACTGGAGAAGTAGGAAATGACACATGTCCATTTGGTTTGCTACAGTGAGCATCCAGAATGCATATAGAATTAAACTCTATCAGGCTGTGTAGTTACCAAGGAGTAAGGCCTAGGCTTAGAGGGAAGGGAGAGGAGAGAAGGCCACTTCGGTAGTATGTGTAGTTGGAGCTTGGTCTAGCTGAGGCTCGCATTTTGTCCCCATCTGTAATCCTGGCATTTTTTGAGTGCATCTAGAACAGTGTGTGGCAGCAATTCGGGTGCTGCAGCGGTTGCTGTTTTGGCAGCAGCATTGAGCTGGAGTTATGGAGTATTTATGTTTGAATGTAAGTTGGCAGTCTATCAGCAGTTTTCCTGAGAAACACACACACAC
>VZSV01000001.1:19683199-19695138 GCA_013398735.1 Nothocercus julius | reverse complement strand
TAGTGGTTTATTGACCTGGATATGAAGAGAGATTCTGGGAATGAAGACCCTCTTCTGGCATTGTGTCTGTGCTGATTTTCAAAGGTCTACAACAAAATGGGTGCCTTAAAGCTTTATAAAAATAAGTTGCTGATATATTGTAATGGAAAGTTGGACAAAGTATGTGTATGGGTTTTCTTTTCCATCTTGCATGCGTGTGTGCACACTTTGTATGTCTTCTACTTACTGTATTAGGTGGACACTTGGCGATTCTGTCAATCTAAAGTAAAAATTGGATTCCCAAGAAACTCCTTACAGTGGCATCACTTCCTAACTTCTAAGTGTTTTACTGTGCAGTGTAGTACACTTTGATGTCTACTAGCTGTTGAACTAATCCTCAACCAACATATTTCTATCATGCTGAAATGCTTAAAAATCATGACAACAAAAAAGAAGTGTCAACTTCAGAAAGATTTTCTTCAGGAATGTAAGCTTTTATTTAGGTTGGTAATAATGCCAAGTGCTCATCTAGTATTTGCACTGCTTTTAACAATAAAAACTTTATAAGCTGCATTCTAGTTCAGTATGTACCCACTGTTAGGACTAGCTGTTCTAATATGTGCCAACATGATACAATTACCAGATGAAATACTTTTACAATGAATTGATACAAGTAGTTGGAGCAAAGATGGGACCAGTTGTATATGATAAGCAGATTCTTAGGATTTGTCAGGAAAGGGCCTTTAAAAAGAGAAGATACCTTGCATGGTGGGCAGCTCTTCATTGCACTTGGGTTCATCATAAGTTCTTTTCCTGAATAACTTCTATAATAGAAGAAAAAAGATTTTAAATCAACTAGCATGTTTTATTTTAAAGCACATATAGAAGTTAACATATAATGACATTAAGCTCAGAGCCCTAGACTTGTATGTTTTTGATGGATTCAGTATCATGGGTGACTATAGTTGTCATCCCTTATGTTTCCTGTGCCTTCAAAAAAAAGATTATGCACATTTTTCTTAGAAACTTCTAGTCTTGAAGAGACGTACAGTATATAGGGGGTAGCAAGATAAACATTTGATTGGAATAATATTTTTATGCCTAGTTAATTGTTTTATTGTTTTTAAAATGGTAACTAGTTTATTAGTAACTAATTATTATTCTGTTTCTATATTAGCATCTTTTCCTGAGAGTTAAGCTCAGAACTTACAGCTCTGCTTTTTAAAAACGTGATCTTTAACGCAGAGGAGTATATCTAGCTCCATTCTTCACCATTTGGTAGTGTAGCACTTTCTGATTTTGAAGATGCCACAGGTAAGGTTGGCCCAAAATATAGTCAGTTTTGGTTATAAAGAAATACCTTGAATTTCTCTTTAACACGCACATACTTGAAATAAAAATAATTATGTAGTTGTTCATCCATTATTTGTCCTTTTTGATGGAATAATTTATTAATGTGTCTAGATGACTGCTGTGCTTTACTTGTTGTCTAGCCTAGGAACTTGTAAGATTTTATCCTGTGAATTTTTTTTTTTGTGGATTTTCTTTTGTAAATAATTATATGTTGATGAATTTTGGCAGCTTTATAAAGGCTATCTGAAGATCATTGACTTTTATTTGTTGTTTATGCTTTTATCTTTAAAAGACTTGGCTTTTTAACAGAATGATCAGTCCTCATTTGGGTACCTTGTTTCTCCCATGCAAACTTTAGAAAATAATGGCAATTTGTTAAGGGTTGTGGTATTTTTATTACTGGTCTTTCAGTTAAAATTTAATGACCTTTTTTCTAAAAATATGTATATGGTTAAACAGGCTCTTGAGGTTATGCAGGACTTTTTTTTTTTTTTTTTTTTTCTCTGTGAATTGTTGTTTTTGCATAGGAGATAAGAGCAGGTGTTCAGAATACTTTCTATAGCTGAGTGTAGCAGTGTCTTAACTTGGATCTTATTTCCCTGCCAAAGATTCTATGAAGACGGAACTAAGGTTTCTATAGGGTTTAAGGGTCATGAGGGGTATTTTTTATATTCGTTAATATTAGTAGCAGCTTTTTAATGCTTATCTGGGATGCAGATAAGTTGATAATTACTCCCTGATATTCAAGTCCAGAGACATGTATTTAAAATAAAGGCTGTCTCAGGAATTAATGAAAATTTCATACTTGCCATGTACCAAGTAGATCTAGAAAGATCTGTAATTTAAGAACGCACACTGAGAAGGGGGGGAAAAAAAAGACACACACGCACACTGTTAGTGTATATCTACTGAATTGCAGTACAGATTGTTGGCAATTCAAGAGAACTCTGGCATATTTTGTGTGAGTTGGTCTCAATATGTACAGGAACAGATTTACATGACAGCAATAGTGTGGATCAACAGGCATCCTGGAATCCATGTGGGTGACCCTCTAGAGAGAAAGACCAAGATACCTTTGGATGTTTGAGCAGACTTTATCTTCATCCTGAAGCTTGACTCATTTTTGAAGTTTCCTTCAACTTTGAATAGGTTCTCTAATGTTAATTCCCTTTAGAGTACAGTAGTTTTCACCAATTTCCTTTCCTCTTGGAAAGAAAGGGTAGTTTTTCTTCCTGGATGGGATAGAAAAGTAATCAAGTTTAGTGTAGATACTTTGGGTAGAAAGAACCTGCTGGTGTCATGCACTTCAGGCTCTGAGAGGTAACTGCTATAGTGGCCCCTTTCACAGGGGAAGAAACTGATGACTCTTACTGGAATCATTTTGGAAATGCTGAATTTCCTTAGGATGATGCATTTTGTCAGGAAATTTTTGTGTATGCTGTTGTTTTTGTGAGAGAGGATCCGATTCATTCTAAGCAAGTATTTCAATTTTAAATTTTAAAGCTTTCTTTAAAAAGAATTTTTGGTCTAAACCTTTAAATTCTGAGTCTTAAAGTTGTAGTTCAGCATTTCTAAACACTGGAAAATCTGCAGTTTATCTTGTGAGCAGTTTATTGTACTTTTTATGCATATTCTTTATATTTGCCATTTAAAATGGAAGTTTTGCCATTAAAAAGTACTCATCATTGTCAATCCCATGAATGCAAATTGTGTGGTAAGTAGAACTTCATAAGGGTGAAGACTTTCTGGAACAAATCAAAAACTGAAACATTCCTTTCTGCTATGTTGCTTGTGATCAAATATACCACCATAGCTAAGCATTTCCTAAATTTGTCCAGACTCTTTATTGGTATAGGGTAGGACTGCAAGATACTGTTCTTGCTTTCAGCAAAAAGAAATTCAAGTTCCATTTCTTGTGTCTTGTGAGGGTAAGGGCAAAGTGGGGATTTCTTTCTTGTTTTTCACTGCCTTCCCAGAAAGTGAGTGAGGACTAAAGTTACCAGCAGTTTCTGTATAAGATTAACTTCAGGTAAGTGCTTAATGTACACAAATTGAAATATGCATTCTACATATATAGTCCTAATTTGATGCACTTTTTATATGTAGGAAGATGAAATGCAGAGTGCATTCCAAAAAAGGCATGCCAGAAGTTCATTAGAAAAGTTAAAGATTTAGATCTTTTGGTGCTTTTTAAGCAATTTTTTTTTGTCTAGTAAATATTTTTTTCCCTTTTACTTATCTCTGGAAGTTAACGTTATTGCTGCTCTTCTCTGCTTTAGGAAACCTTTGTTCTCACCTTGTTCTAGACTTACAAACAATTTTAACTGAAAGTGCCTCAGAAGGATAGAGGTGTTTGAATATGTATTTGCTTTCCTACATTAAATTTTAATGTTGTCAAGTAAACAGTGAATACAAGAATAAATCTTGTGCTTTGGAGAGGATCGTGTAGGATGCCTTCAGTATTTTAGCAGTTACAATCAGATGTTTATCAGAAGTAGGTGGATAGTACAAGTTTTTGATACGAACTTGCCAAGTGCACATATTCTGTGTCTCGTAGGGTAAGAGTTTTATACCTTCTTTTTTACTTCAATGTCCCTCTGCAATCAAAGTAACATTGTTCTTTTAAAACTTCCTTTCAGTGTTAGCTGAAAGATGACCCTTTAATAATGCCAAAAGCAGGACAAATCAGGAAAACACACTGTATATAACTAATACTGTTTTTGTAACTGTCCTTACTGGTGTTCTTTGGCTTTACTTAAGTCATGTTGCTTGGCTGGGCTTTCTGATCCTCAAAGAATAATTGCACATCTTTTTATGATAAGTTGGCTTTTTAATGTTTTTGTAAATCTGTTCAGTTATTTATGTAATTCTGTGTAGACAAATACTGGTTTTATATTAATGTATGCTACTCTTTCAAAAAGCTCTATTTTAAAAAAAAAAAAAAGCCTTAAATCAAAATTCCCTTACAAATCCTCTTCAAAATAAACATTTTATGGATTCTGCTTCAGGTCGTAAGTAACTGCTTTTGTTAAATTTTTTTTTTTTCTGTTGTTGTTCCAACACACGATCATTTTTACTTTTGACAGCTAGAAATCAGATTTCACAAAGAAAGATGAATTTGACTGAGTTATCTAAAACATATAAACAGTTATTGGGAGGGAGTCTCTTAAGTATCTAATCTAAAATGTTAAAATTTAAAAAATAAATTTAAGCAAATACTGACATTTTAGTTTAACCAAAATAAGACTCTTGAAGTCAATCTGCTGTTTTTAGTTGCAGTTTAATAGAATATTTTGATTTAAAAGACCAAATGGTTTATTTGAATATTATTGAGGAAGAAGCTAAAGTATCATGAACTGTGGAAAAAAAATAAATACATATATACAATTCTGTTTTGGAATATATTAAGTTTTGTAACCCTCTGAATAACCCAGTTACTTAAACAGGAATGTTCTCTTTACAAAAACTTTTCCTTTCACTTGCTCTAATTTATTTGTTGAAAATAAAGTTTTTAAAAAACTTCATGTTTAGTGCTCAAACTCTTAACACTTTTCCATTAATTGATTCATCAGACAAACATTAATTTTGCGTGAGTTTAGCTTTGTGCTCATAAACAGTAACCTTCTGTAAAGGTAACAGCTAATTCAAGGACTTGATGGTCACTTAAAAACAGGAAAGAAAGCACCTGGATGTGCTTCTTAAATAAATTCTCACATGTTTTTATTATATGTACTTTGGGAATAAAATACTGTCTGTTTTCTGGCGAAATAGTAATCAAAAAACAAAACGACAACAAAAAAAATCCACAACTCGTGAGTTGTAAGGGAGACTTGGTCAAAATCACAGTTGGTGACTGATTTGGTATTTATTTTGTATTCCTGAGCAG
Source organism: Nothocercus julius (assembly GCA_013398735.1). Taxonomy (NCBI): domain Eukaryota; kingdom Metazoa; phylum Chordata; class Aves; order Tinamiformes; family Tinamidae; genus Nothocercus; species Nothocercus julius. The sequence goes on along the minus strand of VZSV01000001.1, from coordinate 19,689,920 downwards.
AACCCTGGTTCCCAAGTATTTGGATAATTGACATGTTTCTATTTTGCTTCCATATGCATTTTGATTTCATTGTGTAAAAATACCTGTTACTGTTCATAAGATGTGAAAGGAGAGATTAAGATTGTTATGTTCCATGCTTATTGTGTGTGAGATCTTTACCTATTTACACAAAGAAATATTAAAAAAATCCCATTGAACAGCTGAAGTGACACTGAGCACCAGCTGGGGAGTTTGAAATCAAATATTCAGTGCATGATTTGTATTGAACTGCAATTACAATGTAAGATTCTGCAGTAGCGATTGTGTGGAGTGAGGTCAAATTGCACATGAAGAATGAACACAAGCGAAATCTGTCTTCTCTGCAACTGATGTCTGCACAAGTGCTCCTTCACAATACTGCTTTAAATCACAGATGCAAAACTGGAAGAATGACTAACTTCATTGTTTTATTTGTCCATTCTCTTCTAAGATATAATATGTCAATAAGCAAATTAAAGACTTGAAAACTAAAAGTTGAAAATACTAACCTTGAAATAATTATTCTAAGAAGTCAATTTGCATCTTGTTTTTACAAATAACCCCCCCAAAAAAAATTGTTAAATAAGGAAAGACTTGTTCTGGTAATTGCTTTTTTGGGTATTTCTTGTTTGGGCTTTTCTGTTATTTTTCATCCCTTAGCAGTTTTAAGTTTACAGCATCTTAAAAATACAATGTTGACCTACTCATATTATGAAAGATAGTTCCTTCTGCCTAAATTGTATCTCAGTCTTATCATGTTTTCAGATAAAACGGTGCATTTTGACACATTGTTTAAAAACTAGAACAGCTCTGCATATGAAAACACAAACTGTGATAATTAGATAGATATGCCATATGTGGTAGTTGAAGTTGGCATATATCTCAAATGGCATGTTTAATGTACTGTATTACTGGAATTAGTAATTTTACAGTTGAAAGCTGTTAATTCTGTCATACTAACTCCCTCTCCTGAACCTGCAGGTAATGATGGCAGTCCTTTTTTCTTTGCAAGACCCTGCCTCTGATAGCTTAAAAAGTAGTTGTGAATTGCTATATTTTTAGTGGAATCTTCAAAACGCTGGTTCCCCATAATATTTTACAAACTTTTAACTACAAAATCCTAAGCCTTTTTTAATAATGATACCATTAGTGATGTGGAACAGTCAGAATGTTTAGTGTAATAAAATGTCTATAATGAGGAAAAGTCTGCTTTCCATTAGAGCCTGTTTTCCTCAGTTGCAAACTCCCCTCATTTAAAATTAAAATTATTAAAAATTAAATAGAAAAAATATTGAACATAACTTGAAATTTTTGAGCAACATTTTTACTGTTTTATCTGGCTCTTCTCACTGCATAGCTGGAAAAAAATTACCCTATTCTACATGAACTGGAAAGATGTTTTAATCTGCCTGACAGAGTGCATGTAATTGGGTTGATCAGGGCTTGTTGAACTTTTTACCTTCTTTAAGCTTCAAACTTTCTAAACAGACAGGAGAAAGTAGTAAAGCTTAACTCTAGCTTTTCTGTTTTGTGTTGGTATATTCTATGCTAAACACTGAAAAGAAATTAACTGAATTTATGTTTTGGGATGCCTCATCCTTCATGGGCCATTCTTGGGGTGCTTCAAGATTGAAGAGAAATGAGAGGTCTTAAGGGCAGCTAGCTTAAGTCAATGTTATATTCAGATTGTATTGCAATCTGAGTTATATCAAAGGACCTATATCAAAGATGATTAATTAATTTTGATGGGATTATAGTGCAGGATAATAGCTGTAAGGGTTCTTGCATTACAGTGCAGGGACTTCTAAGAGTACCTTCTTAACTAATACTTGTTAAGTTCACATAAACTGATGCAAATATACAGTATCAGGGTAAAATATCCTAGTTTAATTTTTTCTTTTTTCAAACAGACACTAAGTACATTTTGTGTAATATTTTGAAATTCTTGGGCCAGAATTTTTGCTGTGTGATAAAAGAAGGTCATCTAAGTTTAATTTAAATCAACTGAGGAAGGAAGGACTTGCTGAACATTCCTGATGATCATTTGCACAATATTCCGATTTGTGTACATTTTTATTCCCAATCTCATAATACTTGAAACAAAAATGTGTGATAGGTTATACTGTTCAGTGTAGTAGCATGAAATCTGAAGGATGTTAACAAGCTAAACTCAAGTTGCAGTTAAACAGCAGAGTTAAATTTGGACCAGAATGAACAATTAGTCTGCAAAGTGATGAACGAAAATAGAACATGAAAATCTAGCTATGAAATATTGCCAAGGGAAGTTCAAATGTGGTTTGATACTAACTTTAAACATATGGGTGAGTACAGCTAAATACAGGATCTACTTATGTATATTAGCTTGAGCATGTTCTTTTAAAATAGAATTTTGTATACCTAGATGAAATCCAGTGAAAGGGATTTTAAGGTATTTGCTTTTGAAAGGTCTTTACAGATTTATTTACGTATTTATTTTGACCCTCATATAGGGTATAATTTTACATGGCATTTCTAGTTGTTAAAGAAGTTACCTGCATAGGAAATCATTATAGTCCAATAGATTAAAAGCATTTAGCAAAAAAAAAAAAAAAAATACAACATACAACAACAGCAAAACACTCTACATGTTCCAGTCTGACAGAGCTGGAAAAATCTCCCACACTTATAATTTTCTTATGTTTAAAATATACCTCCAGAACAAACTGTGAACATCTGTATAAAAATGAAGTGCAATTGAGCAACTAATTAAGAAAATCAAATTAAAATAGGTTCATTATGCCAAGGTTCCTCTCTTAAATTACCTAGAAAGAAGTGTGAATAAGTAAAGAATACATTGCAGGAATCTGTTAACAACTGTATTGTAGCCTACTGTAGTGTTAAAAGTGCTCTTTAATACAGCTCTGTGTTAATGTGAAATGTCCAGCAGTCCATTGTTTCTGTTGATAATTTGAAGGTATACATTTATTTTCATAAACTTTCATGATCAGCTAATAAAATGGAAGTGTTGCAAATGCTGCTTTTTTTTTTTATTTTTTTGCTACTGTTACTGTTAAATTTTTGTGTAATTTACTGGAAGTATGGGATTAAAAAATATATCTTTCAAAATAAGGATTGAATATAGAACCTTTGTTGTCAGCTGTTTTTTCAGCTTCCAGCGAATTAAGGTTGTGTAATCTGTTTTTATAGACACTATGTATACTCTAGGGCAGTGGGAAAATTTCTTGGCTTCAGAGATCCTGTCCTTCCTCACCTTTGCTGGTTTCCATTTGGTAGAAATTCTATATAGTGACAACTGCACTGGGAAGATGGACTAAGGGAAGATTGCTCTGTATAAGCATTGGAAATCAGAATAAGTATGAAGAGAGTGAGTACTCATCATATAATCTAGATGATGGTATAATTATGGCTAAATATATTTTAGGTCTCCAGAGAGATGAATAGTAAAAATAAGAGTCCAGGGCTATTGATGAAAGAGATAAGTAGTGGTGTAGGCTTATTTACTCTGCTGATGAAGAAGGGAAGAAGAGCCATTTGCTTCATACCTGTCTTCCTCTTGAATGTAAGCCATATATCAGTGTTGGAAATGAATGTTACTTTCTCTTCTTCTAGCCTGTCAATATTGTTGACTTTTTGTTCAGGCATCTGGATGCTTACTGTTGCTTCTCTGGTGATTGTATCCCAAAAGGTTTCAAATTATATGGTGAATTTGATTGAATTTGCCTCAATTTTTTACAATTTCCTCTAGTGTTTTCCTTTCTAGGTTTTACTACTTGAGAATTGTGGAGTTCAGTTCTGGCACAAGGTTTTGCAGTTGTTCTTGAGAGTTTATGCTCAGTGTGGTGAAGGTTCAGTAACCAGAAATGTTGTATAGTGTGTATAAAGCAATAAATATCTACTCCTTCAATTTCTTTTTCCTATGTAAAATCTGCTTTTAAAAAAATGCTTGTAGTGCTTCATTTTGTAGGTTGTCTCTCACATTCGTTTCGTAAGTTATTGCTAAAAAAAAAAAAAAAAAAAAAAAAATCACGTAAATGAGGATAATTTTCTTAAAATTTATAATCTCCCTAATTGGCTAAAATACTAGTGTCTCTGTGTCCTGGTCAAATTCTTATCTGATACTTTATTAACTTCTGTTTTCCAAAATTCGTTTTGTGCAACATCATGCGGAGCTAATACTCTCCGGTTTTGATTTAGTCCTTTGGAGGATTGTTTTGCAGTGATTGCCATTGCCTGGGTGCTACCTCCCATCTGCCTTATATTTCCTTTTGTTGAAATTGTCCAGAGGAACCATGATCTGTTCTTGTTGTGTTTGGGTGAGGAGTTGATTTTCTGCATTGTCGTTTTTTAACTGACTGATGTTCCGAAATGGAGGTGATATGTTTTATTTACCACTTATTCTAGAAAACATGCATGAAATAGAGTATTATTGTTTGCTTCTGATTTTCTTTTGTTTTTTTTTGTTGTGTTCATCAGTAAGAATTATTGTTTTAGTATTCGTGAGGTATGCTGTTGTCCTAGTTGATTTTTGTGGAGGGCAGGTGAGGGAATAAGAGCTATGGCGGTTTTGTATAATTGGATTTCCAGTTCTAACTGCAATGGGACTATTTTTTCTCAGGATACATATTTTTTTTTTATAGTATAATATATTGTTAATGGATGATTGCTGTTGTGTTTGCTGGACTTGCAGCTTTGACTGTTGAATGCCCAACTGTAAACAAAAATGATTTACAAATAATGCCCAAAGTAAGGGATCATTTGTGAAGATTAGTTTTAACAGAATTTGTGAGCTTTTATCAGGACTTTGTTAAATAAACGCGTAGTTCTTCAAAGTAGCATTCATTTCTGAATGATGAATCTCTTCCTTGTGCACCCTAACCTGCAAGTGCCTTGTCCTGTTTGCCAGTTCATCACTAGATCAGATTGTATCCTCTAGCTCTTCCGTTTGAAGCTTTGTTTTTTTTGAGGTTCAGATCATTGCTTGTTATTTGGTAGCTGCTGCAACAGCAGGGCACGATTACCAGTAAAGGGAGATTGAAAGCAAAGTTGTGTTTAGCATTTGAAATCACAAACTAAGGTACCTAGTCTTGTCCCCAAAATAGCATCGGTCAGGATGGCACGTAAGAGTTGCATAAGAATAGAGAATACTGGCGTCTTCAGATAATTACCTTTGATTCCTCATCTCCACTAATTTAATTGGAATTCATGTCCCCCCCCCCCCCCTTTTTTTCTTTCTTCTTTCCCTGAAGTTGTAAAAGACATACCTGATGTTACTCATGGAGATACTGGAGTTTCTATGGAAGTACTTGATATACTTAATGTGCAGAAAATGCCTTATTTTTCATAGCTTCTTTAGCGATTAATGATTCACTTTGATGTTGGGAAGAAGTAGAATAAAACAACCAATGAAGCAACTAGAGGCAGAGGTCCAGAAAAGTCATTTGGATGAGCAAGGCTTTGGCAAATTGAAAACTAAGTGAAGACAGAGGTGGTGTTGTTAAAAAAAATCATATTAAATGTTAGGCAATCTTATTATGAGAGAGAAATTTCAATAATTGTTTCTAATTCTTAGTCAGACGCTGCTGGATATTTTAAGGCAATTAGTAGAAAACTTAGTGGTACTCAAAGTCTGTCCAAGAATCATTTGATTATTTTTAGTTTTTTCTTTTGGAAACCAAAGAACTTTACTGCTTCTAAATCCACTAGTTTTTACTGTGATTCTTGAAATTTAATGAAAAGCAAATTTTTGGTTTGTATTCCCTGAAAAGGTGGGGTCTTAATTGGCTTAGTTTTATTTTTTTTATTGTTATGTAGGAAAAAAAACCACAATGTTTGTTTAAATTTGACAAATAAATCTGGCTCATGTGTGAAACAAAGCTTTTGTACTTAGAGGACTATCATCAATAAAAGATGTCAAGGAGTTGTGGCAGTTGTGGCTTCCTGAAATTACAGGGATATAGACCTGTGTGTGTGCATTTGGGTCTGTTTTAAAATATAAATGTACCACTAACTGTAATGTACAGTTTCCAGGGGAAATTACACTTAATATGTGGCTTAAAATGTGTTTTCTGTAAATATTTGTGGCTTTAAGCTATCTGTGTTTTTAGTTGGTCTGAATGTGTTCATTTATTCCATGGGAGCCTTTCAAACCACAAAATGAAAAGCTTTTAGGTCCAGGTTTCTTTCCTTTCCTTCTTTTTTTATTTTTATTTTTTTCATTGTACGAGTAGTTATTATTTTTGCATACCTTTTTAAAAAAGGGAGCCTTCTGAGCAGCATACTTTCTTCAGCACTTAAAAAAAAGAAAAAAAAAAAAAATTGTTGTTTAACTATTTGACCTTCAGTAATATGAAACCTAATGTTAGTAGGGGTTTGTTGTTGCAGTTTCACTCTAACTTGTGTGTTTACTTAGAAAAATACAGAACTTTTCTTGTGTTATTTGACATTCTGCTGACAGAAATTATACTGATGGTAACAAATTTAGGGAGGTCATTTGGGGAATATCTTATTTCCACTTTTAGTTTATTATAATTTATAACAGAATCAACTATGCATGACCAGCACCATGCAAATAAAAATAATTTGACAGATCTATTAATATGTGTGGACATAAGAGTTATACTTTAATTTTGCAAAATGATGTTTTTTTTGGGGAAAAAAATAACAGGGTGAAAAAATCTTTTTGTCCTTTTATTTTGTCTGTTGT
>VZSV01000001.1:19597271-19663438 GCA_013398735.1 Nothocercus julius | reverse complement strand
TTTTAGGTCATCGTGTTTCTTCTACCATCCTGTGTGGAAGATTCTCATTATGTCCTGCCTTGAAGTTTGTCATTTGTACAAAGGTTAAGCTTGTGACATAGGTGAAATTAAGTCTAAACACTGTTTCACTTTTTATCCATGCACTCTGCTTTTGTAAAAATCTGTATTTCAGACTTCATTAAACGTTTCTACCAGCAGGAAAGCTAACTATTAATCATCAACGGTAATTATGATGACCGCAATTGAAACCATATAATTTTCAGGTATCCAAGTGAGTTATGTCTTACGACATTTTTTTTTTTTTTTTTTTTTTGGAAGCTTCAAATAGCTTTTCCCCTAGTCTTCTCCTGCTAAAAGCATATTCCCATCAAAAAAATCAGGAAGCTTCTTCCTAGCACCTCCTAAACAGCGTGGCTGGTAGAGCTCGTTGTCATGTTAGGTGTAGCCAGGCAGTTTCTCATCAGGCTGGAAGTATGCATGAGGCTTCTAGCTGGCATTAAAATAATCTGTTTCTAGATCCTGATGTAAGAAGCAGGTATCAGTTTTATTATGTGTTCATGTGCTAAGCTGTTTCTTACAGCTAGCTCACTTCCTGTTCCTATTAGTCTTTTTTTTTTCTTTTTAATATCTCACAAGATGTCTTCGTTGTGTGTGCCTCTGTACGCTGGTCTCCTGTGGATTTTTTTTTTCCCCCCCAATGGTGTTATTTTATTTACTTTTTTAGTGATTTATGCAAGTTAGGCTCTTCCTGTGTAGAAGTCACTTGTGTTATCTTTACCACATGTAGACATCCTCAGCCTAGATTTGTTGCTGATAGCAGAGCAGCCACGGTATCATGGTCAGCCTGGGAGGACTTGCGCTGCTGGGGCGGTGTTTATAGCACTGCACAAACTGTGTACTTAGGGTGTCAGGATTGCCTGCATGAACTACAACCTCAGCTAATGACCTGAGGTAGCTATACTGTAGAGTTGCATTTATTGTTTTGTTTTGCAATATTATATAAGGAAAACAGTATGCAAAAATTTAGTGGAGTTTTGATTTGAGATCTTTTTCATAAGCTTAGCTGTGAGCTTCCTAGGGATGCAGTGGTCTTAGTTTGCAAAGCGGTTACTGCTTTACTGATAGGCACTGGAGCTTAATGAAAAAAAAGTTACTGGGGCACAGAGTAGGATTTTGTTAAGTTCTGACCTAGAGAAGGGAGATTAATCATGCTTTAAAGATCTTGTTATTGCCATTGAGATGATCCATATCAAGTAATTTGGGTCTGGAGCTGGATGGCATTCCTATTTGCATGAGTTTCACTGCCTCAGTTTTTGTTCTCTGACTTGAATATGCTCTGTGTTTGCATGCTCTGTCCTTCCTCAACTCTCTGAAATATGCTATGAAGTATCATCTATTTTGGTCCCAAAACAGAATGTCAAAACTTTGTAGCCTAAAAGTGAATAGGAGGAATAAATACTGTAAAGTTCAGGCTTATGTAAGCATTTGATATGTGCTTCCTAGTTACATAGAAGTTCTTGATTTTTATTATTGGACTGGCTTTGAAACTGGAATGCCAGGCCTTCGTACTATGAAAAGCAACCGCATGTCCTAGCAGAACAGAAAGGCAGCATTTGATACAGTTTTAGTTTTGAATTGCATGTTTCCTTTGCCAGTAGTTAGAATTTATTATTGCAGAAAAAAAAAGTACAGATGTGGTGTTTGCTTTCCTCTGGATGTCTTCAGTATGAAAGCACATAGTATTAAAGCCTTAGAAATATATATAATCACCAGTTGACTCAATAGAAAGCAACACAATGTATCACTAGTCAAGGGAAAATTGTTGTTAATGTGTGTTTATAGACACATTTTTGTAAGAGTAGTTCTGCATATACTGTCTTAATGAGTATGCCTGATCATAATACAGTGGTAAAATTAAAACTGGTTCAGATAGTTACTGTAATGTCAGGCTTTACACTGTCTTGGATGCCGGAAGAATAACGTAGTTGCTTTTCATAGGATTTTATTTTGTTTCTTTCAAAAAAATTGTAATAGGTTTTTAAGTACTTTAAGTACTTTTTTTTTTTAGTACTTTACGTGTACTGAAAAGTTATTTAGCTATAGCTGGTATCTTAATGAAATTATCTAATTTATTAGTTAATTATCCAGACAATTTAACTGTCTAATTAAACATAATTGTCTAATTTAGACAGTTTCAGTAAAAAAGAAATACTGAAAGACCTTTCCAAAACCCTATGAAATTGTGTGTGTGTGTGTATTTCAGTAGACATGCTTTTGAAAATTTGATGCTTTTAAATAATTTCCTAATTGTATTTCTAAAATTTTTAGTTGACTGAAGTCAACTAAGTAAACTGAATAAAATGAAACATTTTCTATTCAATTAATTTGAAATATGAAGAACATATTTGTTACAAATAAGTCAAGATTATTTCTCTACCCTTGCCTGTTTTTCCATTCACCTGTATGACAGCAGCCTGACTAAATAATTTGTAAAGTACATAGACTTTGTCTTTTATTTTACTCTGTTTTGGTTTTAGTAGTGGAGAAATGAGTTTGATTAAGAAACTATTTAAAATACAATTTTAACACTCAGTTGTACTTCCTTTAAATAAAACCTCAAGTGATTACCCTTGAACTGCCTCAGCTGCCTAACTGCGAATGAGCCTTGCGTTCTCTTTACTGAATTTCAGTAAAGCACTCGTGTAAAGCACACTTTCAGTAAAGCACTCAAGTAAATGAACTGAACTGTGACTTCAAGAATACCAATGTATATGCTGCTAATTTAGATTAATGAACAATAAGCTTGTGTACTTGAACGTTTGTGTAGTTTTTAGAAATGGCAGTGTTGTGCACAAGATTCTGCTACTTTTTCCTCTTAGGCTCTTAATAGGATACCTTGCTTCTGTTCATTGACAGTGTAACTCCCCTGTCTTTTATCAGGTATATTCAATTTTTAGTATGAATTTTTGATTTTTTTTAAAGAGTTTATTCTCACTGTTGATATCCACCCTTTTACCAAAACTGTAGAAGTGCCACTGTGAAGGTGACTTCAAGTCTAAGGTGGACTTGAGCTGCTTATTTTCTGCAAAAACACTTTTAAATGTGAAACTTCCCCCCGCTCTCTCCCTTCTTATCATTCTAAATGCAATATACTAGAATTTATACTAAAGAACAACAATGAGAAAGTCTTCCTTAAGCTGAAAGCTTTAGAAATGAAACATGAAAGGAATAGAGACTATACATCTTCGCTACTCTTCAAATATTTTCCTTCATTTTGGATAAATATTACTGAAGAGCCTAGCTCTAATCTGTTTTCAGTAGCAAGAGTAATGAAATGTTCCTTTTCTGCAAAAACATTTTTTAGTATGGGAAAGTGAAATCAAAATCCCTCTTTTAAATATTTTAGATTTTAAACTTTTACAGTGCTATGTTAGAAAGTGCTTCATATTCTTAAACCACATGATAAGGTGCAGGATGTAGGCCTTAAATCATTCATCTTTAAAAGTGGGAAATACTGGAGTGTATGGAAATGGATACAGAATATAATCAGAATGATAATGTACATATTTTTTAAGATGTGAGGGTGTAGATTCTTTCAAAAATTTTAGTATACTTATTCAGACACATATTTGATTTAGTGAAATACTTATATTACTCAGTACTTTCACCTCACATTTATACTCATTTTAGTAGTAAGGAAAAAAAAAAAAACGTATTTGCTGTTCTTTTCCTGAATCTTTGGTGCTAGCAATTTTGTCCAGGGAGACTTCATTAAATTGGATCTGAAATGAGTTTAAATACAACATTCAGATTAAAAACAAGAACAAAACCCTTAAATTTATTATCGTGAGCATAATGGAATACACTTAAAATGAATTTTGCAGAAAAAAAATTAGGAATATATTTTTTGAAAAAAAATGTGAGAAAATCTAATATGAATATTTCTATATTAAGCTTGATTATATATATTACAGATTTATAGAACACCAAAACTAGTGTAAAGGATGAATCAAACTATGGAGGTCATGTCATGGTCATAGTAATTGTTAAATTTTTGTAATGAATGTAGAGAAGGTATGGGTAGTAATATTGATAGCTATTTTTCTATCAAGAGAACAGGTATTTCCCCTTCTCCCCACCCAAAAATAAAAAAAAACAAAAGAGACTGTACTTATTCAGCTGATGTGTATCTATGTGTAGGTAGGGAGTACATAGAGAGTATAAGTGATTATGCAAGTACCCTCATACATAGACGTACATCTAAATGTACGTGTTATTTTAGCTGATGAGAAAACTTTTGTATATGTTGTCAACAAAATAACTGTCCAAAAAGCTGTTGAAATTCAAGAAAGGTTGGAAACCTAAAAGGTTTGAGATGTTTCTTTGTTTTTCTAAGCGTTTTGCTAAAAGTGAAGCCATATTTTCTATCAGATTTTTGCTGTATGAATTATTAAGAATTCTCTTGAATGTTTACAGTGTTTCACAATTAGCTGAATTTATATTGCAGTTACAGCAATAGCATTTTTGTATGGATTCAATGCTTGGACAGTTATTTTCTCTTTCAAAAGTTTCAGAATTTGAAGAAACATCTGATAAAGCTTACTGCACATTTGATAAGAAAACAGAATGAGCAAACTCACAAGCATACGTACAGGTATAAAGCTTTGGAACTTGCTATTATAAAAGATCTTCTGTTATTTAATTCTTCTTGTGCTGTTTTCGTGTAGCATGTGGATTTATTAGACTCTAAAATACAGCCTGTGGTTTTAGTGTTCAGTGCAGTTAGAATGTAACTGGTACCAAGAAGAAAATACTTTATTTTAATGCACTGTAGCTCATAAATTGCTGCTTTAAAAGATTTGGTTGCTCTTCATATAATAACTATTAATATACATTGCTTTTTTCATTATCCAAAGAAATTTGTTTTGTTCTAAAATGGTGCTAGAACAGAATGTTACTTGTTTTTTTTGCACCTGGGTATTACATAAAACAAACTAAAACGAGAAGCACTTCTGGCTAGCCCAGATTCCAAAGCTGGTAGTAAACCCTGTATTTATACTTCTAAGTGTAAAAGTTCTTTATGATTATAGCTTTTTATTATTACGTAAAATTCAAGAGGACAGATGCAAATACAAAAGTAGGAGGAATTCCAATTTCCTGTTTTTATCAAGGATGCTTATTAAGACTTCTACTTTTAAGGGATTGTCTTTCATTGTGGAATCTAATTTTACCATTACTGTCATGGTAGCTCTGAGCGTTTGTTTTAATTTCTCTTCGTTCCTTTAATACATGAATGCTCTGCACCACAATTCTAAGGGTCATACAATCAATGAGTAGAGAAATAAATCAGGAGCCTTTATATGGTGTTCCTATAGTTCGAGGGCGGAGTGGAAGTCAAGGGCTGTACCTGTTTTTGCAGCAAGAATGTTGCTGGTATCAGCTGTAGCTATGTGGTGGAGCGCAGGGGTGGCCTGCCTTGCGGGGGAGCACGGAGCGCGGCCGCAGCGGCGCTGTGCTGCTGGGCAGCTTTCTGCGGGAGCTGCGGAGCAGGTGGATCCTGACAGGCTGAAAAACCTCGGCTCGCTTGGACTTCAGAGAACTGATGCAAATCTGATAGAGAAGGGTATATGAGGCCTTCCAGGCATTATGTAGGCAGAAAAAGCAGATGCTCCAGTTTCAGAAATCTGCAGAGCAGTGACATGGCGTTCCATTCAATTTTTTACCAGATATCACAGACTGGAAATGTGAGCATTGGCTGATGCTGCTGGGAAGGAGTGTGCGGCAGGCAGCTGTAATTCCCATCCTGTAAAGGTACTGATACTTAAAGTCTCTAGTCCAAATCGGTACACAAAAATCCTGTTGAATTTGGACCTCATTTCTATTTTCAAAATTAATTTTCTGCCAACCGTTGCTAGATGTTTTTTGGTTATATTTTTTTGTTTGTATTTTTTTTTGCTTTTAAGGTAAGAGCAAAGAGAAGATAGAGTAGAATAGAGTTGATTGCAAGTTTTCTGAAACTAAAAAACAACAAGCAGACACCCTGTGCAGAATGTAGTCCTAGTGTTTTCCTAGGATTTACCTTGGACAGCATGAATCCACTTGATTATATTAGGCCAGAATATTATTTAAGTACTTTGAAGGTTGGTTGCTCTAAGAGCAAGTAAATCTCCTCATTGCTTTTTTGATTCAGAAAACAGCTTGATTTTGAATCTAACTTATCCTTCAAAAAGAAAAAAAAAAAAAAAGATAGATGTTCTGGTTGTAGAGTGATCCTTAACAAGAGTTCTAGAGCATTCATCGGTAATGTCTTGGTAGCATCGGGTTTGTCTGCAATACGGTAACAGATACTGTTGTGAGAGGGGAGAATCAAAGAAAAAACAAATTTATTTGTGGAAAGAGATTTCTTTTTTGGTTATGTTCTTAAGAAGCATAAAACCTAGAGAGTTTTTGAACAATAACATGACTCCATCTACTGTGAAAAAACCATTCCGTTTTATATATTTTCAGGGAGTGTGGAGTGGCACAGGAAGGAAATGGCATATCGCTGGAAAGTTGCTCTAATTCAGCACAGGATTCTTGTGAGAAATTCCTTCTAATATTGCATCATCCTGTTTTGTTTTTCAAAGTGTGAAGTCTAATTTCTTCTTTTTATACCACTTTTGTTCGTATCAGCAACCACATTAAATTCAGTGGAGTAAATAGACTTTGATCACTGTTTACAACTGCTGTTAGCAGCATACGTCTGCTAGCATAGCAATTTCTAGTGTTATATATTTTGTCATACAGGGTTATATGAGGGTTTATACTTTCGGTAATAAAATGCATTTCTTCTCTTTAATAGTGTTTGGATTTTTTTTAATGATAAACAACAAACTTCACTGGCTAACATGAGATTTGATGAACAAAATTGTCAACTATTTTCACTCCAATGTATGTTTGGCAGTAACACAAACAACAAATGAAACTTCAGTACAGAAAAACAATGTTCCTGTAGAAACAAGAAAAGGAGCGCAAAAAAAGCCATTGCGATACTAAGAGTCATTTAATGTGACTTCTTATATGGAAAGTTTTTTTTGATTCCTTTTTGTTTTGATAGAATTTATTAACTTTGCCTAATTCACAATTGCTTATCAAACTTTGCTGCTGGAGGAAAAGTATTTTTTTGTGTGTGTGTGTGTGTTTTACTTTTTTTCTCCTTATTTTATGGTATCAAAAGACTGAAAGATTTTGGTGTGATTTTTTTGTTTGATATATACGGACTTAAGGTCATTGGAAACATGTGAAAATGCATGGATTTATTAGGTGTCGTGACCATGTCAAAGTACCCAAAGGGCGGGAAATTACTAAGATTAGGTAATCGTCATCATAGATTTAGAATTATGCATATATATTTTTTTAATCAACTTTTATCCTGCAGTTTTTTTGAGACAGCTGGCATTTATAGGTGATTCAGTATTACAGTGAACATGAAAAATTAAGGCCAACTTTTTCAACAATTTGAGCTCTGTCGATTGACAAATGTAATGACAAATGGGAGATGTTTGTTCACTTTATATTTTTATCCTACTTGGAATGATCAGAAATAAAGCATTTTTCCACATATTATTTTGTGTTTTTTGCCATTTTTAATGTATTTTGTACAAAGCAATCTTATATACCGAGCTGAATACACTGTGTATGCCATCATCCTTCTTGAAGCTCATCCATTCTAGCTTTTGTTCTGCTAGTGATTTCTCCTTGTTGAAACTGTGTGGTTGCCCTGTGTGTTACCCTCCTCCTTTCTCTATTCTTAGCCCTAAGCCACATACATACGTGTGCCGTTCTTTCATAGTCATTTCAGTTACTGAGTTGGGGTAAGGCCCTTTAGTTTTGACCAAACTACCAGAAACTGTAATCCGTTTGTGGCATTGTCTTCAAATAGCTCATCCTGTGTGATTTGGTAGGTCACCTGCCACCATCTCATTTCAGTCTGTGTGCCAGAGATCTGCTTCCTGAAAGTCTTTCTTAATTTAAGTGGTTGTATCCACAGATTTGAGGAAGTCTGTGGTTTTATTTATTTATTTTGTGATGACTTGCCTACCTAGTTTTCCTGTCTCTGGTTCTTAGGACAAGTCTTGACTGTGCTCCATACAGATAGTCTGCTTGGAACTTGAATACATAGGGTGAAAGCTGATCTCACTTTTCTTTACAGACCTTTCCTTTTTGGTTCCACTTGATTTCTCTTTCAGTTTTTGATTACTGTGGATAACCTGCTCCTTCCTTTCCAAGGCTGTAATCTGGGTGTGAACTTGCACAGCCCGTGTATGAAATCTCAGATTGCACATGTCTGAACGTTGCTGTTCGTAAAACTTATAAAAGTTTGTGGCTCACAGCTTGCCAGAGCGTCATCTAGGCCATTACTTATGTTTCTTCAAAAAGTTACTTACACCATTCTTTGGCTAAGATCTTTGATCACACCACTTTAGTTTCCTTGCTTTACGATTCTGTATCATGTCAAATGTTGCTCCTTACCATAAGTTTTCTGTACGTGAGCTCCTTTTTCCTAGAAAGAATTTTGCTGTGTTGGGCTTGCAGCCCTTGTGAGTGATGGTAATTGGTTTCAGCCTGTGTGTGATCTTTTGCATTCATCCTTCCACAAAGAAAGTTCGTAAGGGTTTCTGAGCTGCTTTTATATTCTTTCCAAAGCCATTTATAAAATCCAACTTCATTGTGAAGCTTTAAGTGCTAAAAGTTGTAGCTGGACAGGTGCTGTACCTTAAATTAGTAAGTATTAGTGAATTGATACCACTTTCCTTTTATCCCTTTTTTTTGAGAAAACCACAAAAATTAGAAAAAAAAGAAATATCTGAATAATTTGTCTGATTAAGAACATGTGTACCCTTTTATCTTAAAGATTAATTAATTTCTTCTGCTGTTTAAAATACTTGCTCCATATTCTTTTTGTTGGAGTACTTCTGTACTTCAGTACTTACCTGGTGCTGTGAGACTCAGTTGTGAGGAAAATGAGAGGGAAGAGGAAAGAAGAGTCTTTATATGAATGTGAACAACTAATTTTATTTTAATGTATTACCTTTTTCTCATCCAGACTAAGCTAAATAAACTTATTAAACTCATCAGTAAAAATGAAGGATGAAATTGTCGATATAAAGAAATACATTTTGGATATTATTTTGAAAGAAGCAAAATATTTCTCCTGTTACTCCAATTATGTGGATGATTCAGTTGTAAAACTTTTGTTTTATGTTGCTTATGTAGCTTACTGGACTGTGGTGACATAATAGAATGTTTAACTGCATAAAGAACAGGTGATAGTCTTTCCACTAATAAGGTATTACCATATGCAAGAAAAATGCAGCTTTTTTGAAAACTATGCTACCGTTATGTGGACATATGTTCAGTTTTGTGAACTAAAACCACCATATAATTGGAAAAATGGCTCTTTTAGCACGTCTAAAATCAGACCCTTACTTTTCTCTTTTCTGTAATAAATGATAATTACTGCAAGTCTGAGTGATAATTTATTCTGAGTTAAGGTACTTTTTAATGTCTTAAGTAAAATATTTTAGCACAAAGCAGTTCTGTATCTTAATGTCAAGTGCATACAAATAGTTTCTGTACTATTTTTCTTTTACTAATTTACTATTTTTCTTGAACTATGTTGTTTAGTTGTGTTTATCTAGAAATATAACAAACTATTCAGTATTCGTAATGTTAAAGGAACTGATTCAGTGTACAGTAACCTTTTTTCCTTGTGCTATGCAGCTTATAATAGTTACTTTATGCTGATTTAATGTCTTGAGAACATTTCAAGGGCATCTTTGATTAGATTGATCAGGCTTAATGAATATGTATATGTATTGAACTAAATTGTAGGCTGCATTTAAAAATAAACTCTCCTGTGTGTATGATATTATAATAAGTTACAGTGAAAGAATGGGGCCATTCTGAATGTGAGAGTCAAGTAACCTTACCTTAACTCTATTTAAAAATACTGTAAATATAAATCCCACATTTCAGAAATGAAATAATTCATTCTGAAAATATTAAAAGTTAAGAAAGATGTGATTTTTTTTTTTTCCCTGCTGCTTTTTTCTTTCATCTCCGCCTAAAATCTCCATATAATTAAAATAAGGACTTCCAGATGAAAAAAGGTTGTTGATCGTAGTGAAGAGATGTACTCCTAAGAGCTTTTGTCAAAATCAATATCTTTCTCTGGCAAAGGTATGCATGGAAACGTCCTAGAAAGAGTATTCTGCTTTTAGACAGTACCTCAGTAGTGTTTCTAACAGTCTGTATAGTACAGTGCTGTATGTTAATTGTATGTGTTTAAATAACAATAACTAGTTCATTTGAACAAGTTCTTTTTATTGCTGCTGTTCATCCTGCTTCTAAGTACTTGATGCTTGAATTACTAATACAGCACTATGCTGACAGGTGGCATTATGAAATTAATTTTTTTTTTATTTCCATAGAGGCTCCATTTTTGATTTTTTAAAAACTGTTTTCTTCCTGTTATTTTTGAAAACTAAGTACTTTTTTTTTTTTAAGAAGCGGNAAAACCCTATTTCCCTAGTCCAAGTGAAGGCCTCTTTCGTAATTTGTGGATTAATTATTTACGAAAGGTAATTTTTAACAAATTCTGCTATGAGCAATATTTCTAGAACTTGGGCATAACTTAGCGGCATTTATTAAGCATAGCTATTCAAAAAGAGCAGGCTAAAATAGTCTCACAGGTGTTACCTCATCAAGACTGAGAAATAAGAGCGATAAAAATTGTAGTTATTAAATCACTTGTGTAAGATCCAGAACAGAAATCAAACTTGTTTTGTGGAGGTTCATTTTTTACATTATCACTTCCCAGAGTAAAGCCTCATTGTGAGTATTAAGTGATAAATCTTTAATAAAACTTGAAATAGAAAATGATATTGCCAGTTCAGCTAGAGCAGTCCCACTCATAGTTGTGAAAGTATAATACGTAAAAATGATAAATATTTTTAATGATAATTTATTTTAATAATTATTATTTTATGAAATATCTTTTAAGCATTCTGAATTCACACTTAAAATATATAATTACTACTATTTGTGAGGCTATTTCACTTCTCTGTCAGATTATTGGAAAAGTGATAAGTAAGCAGGATGTGAGCATGTATCTTTCAAATACTAGTGAACTGAGATTTTTACAATAACCATGAAATCAGAGGAAGGCTAATAATGATAGTTTACTTCATTTTCTCATTCAAAGCTAAATAACAAAACATTATAGCACTGGAAAAATAACATAATTTTATAGAATCATATACCCTAAAGGTAATGATTGTTCTATAGCAAACAGTTGGACATGCTTGCAAATATTATGGAGTTTATTGTTTCTGTACGGTAATTAAGGTAATCAGCACAGCAGAACCTTAAAGAATGAACCAGCACTTCTCAGAGAAGCAAACGTGTGTGCATACTTGTGTGACTGTTAAAATGAATTTGCAAATAAATCTGCTCATGGAGGAGTTTGCTTCATCTGCTTTGTTTTCAGCATAGAATTTCTACCTAAAATAAACTGCCTGATAAGAAAGTTAAAATGCTTTTTAATGCCAAGCAATCAGATATTTTTATTATTATGTAACATTAAACAGATGTTTTTGTAAAAAAATAAGTAAATAAATAATAAAATAGCCATGAGTGATACAGAAAACATAAAATGAAGCATCTACTTACTTCCTACAAGATACTGTAAATTACCTGAAAAATGTATTTTAACCAGGAATTTCATTAAGAATTGCTATTTTCTATCATTATTTCCATGTAAAGTTTGAACACACTTGAACTTTGAAATGAAAATGTTGCTATTAAATGTTTTCTAATATATTTTAAAAATGGTTTCATTCTGGTTTTGTGCTTAGGTCTATCACTAGCAGCGCATATAATTAAATACTTTGAATTTTGGTATCAGCAGTCCCTTTTGTTTGTGCAAACACTTTTGCTTTTTGTTGTGCTCAGTTTTTCTTTCAGAACCAATATATTAGATGGGAACATTACTTATCCATAAATTCTATGAGTGTTGGTATATATTTTATTTACAAACTACATCCGAGCATATGTCAGCTTGCCTGCTTAATACTCAGTTTTTAAATCATTGCCTTTTTATTTCATGATATATTAAGCTGATAAAATATTTTGTATTTGAAAACAGGGTGACAGATTCATTGAAGTGCAGGGTAGCTTCATGATAGTCAAAAATCCTTGCTAGATAACTGGAAAGAAAATAATCTGTGCTGTGCAAGTGGACTAGCACTCTGGTCCTCTCTGCACATACTTAACATTCTTTATCTTCTATCAAGATAGATCTGGGCTCCTCAATTTTATCTTCTTGCGTAACGACTTAGAAAGCATAATGTCTGTCCTGATCAGTTTTGTAATGACCTTGTGCTGATTAATGAAGTCTGGAGTTCTGAATAATTACACCACAATTTACGCTTCATATGTTGCATCACGTTTTTAATGCAAAGTCTGTCAATGTATAAAATGCCAATGGTATTTCAATAATAGCTTGCTCAGGTCGCATAACCGTTGCTGCTTTCCTGAGCCACGGTTGAGGGGAGGTCTCTGTGTTCAGGAACGCTGCTTACTCGGTGCTTAACTTCAGCTTCTGTATTTCACCTGTGAAAGGAAGCCGAACGTGTGTACAGACTGTGTGCTCCTGAAAGGCGTGATCACGGAAGGCACTTGGCCTTACTGTGAGTTACGTGCCCTTTGTGAAAAAGGGGAATGGGCACAGAGGTGCCCAACTGCATTTCATAGTGAGCGCTCCCCAGAGGGGACCCACACCGTCCCTTTGGTGTGGGTGTTACTCAGTCGAGCTTCTAGTTGCACTAGAAAAGTGTGTGGATCACTCTGCCCATTCCCAGGCCTTCATCACTTTACAGACATTTGACATTTAGTGCAAGTCTTCTCTTCCTGATTCTGAGGAGTGTATGCCTGTAGTCATGCTTTTACTATAAAAGCCAGCCTTGCCTTTAACTGTCCTGGACTTTTCTGAACCAGTTCTAATGCATCCTACAGTGGCTAAGGGACTAGAAGTGTGTGCAGTTTTAAGATGCAAGCCAATGTTTGGTGCCGTCATATCCAGTGTCATGAGATGCTTTGTGTTTTACATTCCATCTTGTTTTTTTAACATTTGATTTATTTCTTCAGCTCTTAACACTGAGCCAACACATTTACGGAAGTGTCATAACCTGTAATTTGCTTCTAGGCAGAACCGTGGTCAGCTCTAATTCCATTATTTTACAGGTGAAGTTTGGTTTGGTTTTCTTCTTTCTACATCCTATTTGTCTGCATTTACTTTTTAGAAAATTTCTTTTGCAGTCAGTCCTGAGGCTTTTCTGTGGTTCTTCACTGTGCCCTGTGTCTTTGTCAGGTGGCTAGCACTCACCAGCAACGTCTGTCAGCTCCCCTTTGCCAGGTCCCTCACCGCATTTCCCTGTAGAAAACTCAGGTAGTTGATCTCAATCGTCGTGTGAATGGACAGTTTAGTCCTGCCCTCCTGTCTTTAATTCTTTTTTTTTTTTTTTTCTTCCCCCTCTAAGCATTTTTCTTCTGTAGTAGTTTTATTTCCTTCTAAGCCGTATATTATATTTAAAAACCTTTAGGAAAGGAGGCAGCAAAGGCTGTCTTGAAAGAACTGAACTGAAATTCTGTGAGAGAATTGAAACATACTCTTTCAAATTCTCTATCAAAGACCTTATTCAGAATTTTTTATTTAACCATTTCAGTGAATCACTGATTCTTTAAATTTTAGTTTACTAGCTAATTAAAAAAGGAATTTAGAATATGTATTTGGAACCGTATGCTATATTATCTGTATCTGTAATATCCGTGATCAGTGGATTATTACTACATAGTGTTTTTTTTAAGCCAAATTCAGAAACTGCTCACAGTTCTATAATTCTTACTTTGTTACTAGTCCAGTGCAGACGATATTCAAATCTGACAGATTGTCAGGACGCTTGTCATATTATCTATACAGTAATGTTCAGTCTTTTCTAGAATAATTCCTATAAATATTGTATTTTTTTCTGATCTTCTCTTTCCCGTCTATTATTTATCAACAATTGTTAATTGGAAAACTTTTCTGGCTTAGTCATGCATTTTTTATAGCTTTTTATTATGGTACTATATCTGTAGTTTTTTAAAACTATGAATCTAAAACCTTGTAGGTACTACTTTTGACTTTTTTTTTTCTGAATTGTCTATATGAGATGGAGATACAAGAATTAAATTTGAGTTTAGCACATAATTCCTAATTTTGATGAATTTTCCTAACATACATCTGCTATACTGACATTCATTTCTTCAAATGGTATTTGCATGTTGAGGAATTATTTCATTGACTGGATTGTGTTGGCAACCAGATTTGCTTCCAGAAGAGTTACAGTTGATTTATAATCTATAATTGCTTTAAAGAGTATTCAGATTTTGTGCATAACCTTGCACTTGTTTACTTTGAGTTTCATCTTTGGCATCTAGTTAATTACCTCTGTATTGATACATGTGTTCTTCTTTACAGAGCTCATCTAAAAGGACTGGCAGATGTTAAAACATTTGAAAATTATTCCTGGATAATTTTCAACACTATATTTGCACAACTTAAAAAGGAAGATTGATAGCCTGAGTGCATAATAACAGTCTGTGTCATTTTGGCAGAGCTGTACATTTGTATCCAGATACTGTGAGAGAGAACTTTGCAGTGCAGATGGGGGAGAGGTTTTATCAAAATATGGTAGTGCAGCAATATATTAAACATTTTTTTGGTATCCTTTGGGATGGAGGCACAACAAAAACTAAATCCATGCACAGACGAAATTAAAAGCAAACAGTAAAGAAAACTGTAGAGTAGGATCATAGAATAATTCAGGTCAGAAAGGATCTGACCAAGCCTTTTGGATAACCCTCCTCATGTGTACTGGGGGACTGCTATCAGCTGCCTCTTCTGTAGGCTGAGCGAGCCTGGTTCCCTCAACTCTTCATAGGGCAAGTGCACTGACCTGGGTGGCCCTCAGCTGAGCTTGCTCCAATTTAGCAACGTTTTTGTTGCATTAGGGGGCCCAGACCTTCCCCCAGTACTGTGAACGTGGTCTAACAACTCATGAGAATAGGGATAATCACGTCCAGTCTCCTGATTGTAGCTGCAGACCTCTGTTAGTCAGTATGATTCATCAAAAGTACAAAGAGCAAGGATTAAGCCTAACATAAAGGGCATGAAAACATTTTGCCATGATGTAAATCTGAATTAATTCTGTTACTTCTAATGTGTAACAGCATCAGGTATCTACCCAAGAGGCACTTTTGTCAAGGAAGTTGTATCGTAGTTTGCTAGATAGAAAATGGTAAAAAAAATGTAAAGAAAAATAACAGAAAAGAATATGAGGAAATCCAGAAACTTCTCAGCGTTAATGAAACCCATATATCTTGTCAAGTGAGTGTAGACAAATGCTTGATTATTTCTTGCTCTGTTGTTTCATGTCTGTTGAGCCAGATTCTTAGGTCTTTGCAAATTTGGTAGTTGCTTATTGCCTTATTAGGCTGCTCTAGTTAACCAGGATGAAGCACTTTCCCTTGATGTAAAAACTGAGTGAACTCTGAGTCATGTTCATAACAGCTGTGGCTGGACGGTGTTTTGTAGTGTGTGTGAGCATAGAAAAAAATAGCGAGGCCTGAAGAGGATATGTACTACTTTTAACCCCAGCTCTGCTACTTGAGCTCAAAGTTACTTATTCATCAGAGTGAGTTAGTGGATCTGTTCAGGTGTTCTTTCTATGACTATGTAATTTTAATGATAGTCACATGCTAAAATAAATACTGCTTTTATTATCCATGAATATCCATCTGCCAGGTACTGTTAGTCATCTGCAGAGGAAGCCGGCTTTCTTACATCTCTGCAGCGCCTAGCATGACAGGATCTCTAAGCAGGGGGTTGTGGTTTTAAAATAAGCAACTTATAGCAAGGTTGTTGATTAGCATTTAACTTTTGACCAGAATGGATATAACCAAAGGTGTTAGATACAGAAAAATGATTGCTCCTTGGGGAAGGAGGCGGCGTGTTAATGCATGAGAGAAGTGCCCTTGAGCATTTTATGTAGAGAGTCCCCAGTAGTTCCAGAGCTAGGAATCAAGACAAGTAATAGTTCAATCCTCCAGGGGGGGTGGGCGGTGGAAGGGGATGGTATCTACAACATGCATTTAGGAAGAAATTTTGGGTTTTTCCTTTCCTTAAAGGAATTATTATTTTATATTATTGTATGGGTTTGTGTTACAAATTTTTTTTAGCAAATTCATCTTTTAGTACTTGTCTGGATGTGCCAAGGGGCCAGTGTTTTGTTTATATCAACAAAGAATGACTACTTCATGTGTTGTGTCCAAGAAAGGTGTGTTCAGCTTTTAGAAGGAAATAAAAACAAACACCGTAGTGTAGAAATATTGCAGTCCTAAGAATGGGAAGAAAGGTGGTGAATGAAAACATAGTCATGCTGGCTTAGAAACCTTTGTTGGAAGAAAGTGGGAAATTGTCATTTGTTCTAGAATCAGATAAAAATAGTAGTGATCCCTTATGAAAGCTCAAGAGAAAAGGGTTAAAATAATGAAGGCCACAAAGCCCTATGTTGATTATTGTATGTATTGTTTCATAGAGCATATCCAGTGTAAGTGAGACTTTGAAGAAAAGTGTGTGAACAAAAATAACACCAAGAATGTCAACGTTGTGCAGCTGCTGAGAAGATTTTCTTTTGCACTTACAAAAAAATAAAGAAGGGGGAATGTGTATTTTTTGGAGTAAAAGCTTGCCT
The DNA here is from genome assembly GCA_013398735.1 of Nothocercus julius. Classification (NCBI taxonomy): domain Eukaryota; kingdom Metazoa; phylum Chordata; class Aves; order Tinamiformes; family Tinamidae; genus Nothocercus; species Nothocercus julius. Next base: position 19,646,603 of record VZSV01000001.1, on the reverse strand, counting down.
CTTTGGCTGTGCTTGCGTTGGGGAATCCAAGCGGGCCTCGTGCGGTCTTGGGCACTGGTGCCCATGGTGAGGGCCGTGCCACTGTCCCGGTCATCTTCCCTGCTCCTGTGTGTTCAGTCCTGCCTGGGACTGACACAGACAATTTGTGGGCCTGGCTTGGCCCACAGCACCTCGCAAGGATCGTGTCCAGTCACCAGTCTGAGTGTGCCGTCTTGGTTTAGGAGCGGAGAATAAATAGCTTGTTTCTTGTTGATTGACCTTGGTGGTCATTAATAGTTAACTAGTAAAGCTGTGGTCTTTGTGTTTATAGCTTCTGTTTATTGAAGATTGTTTTAGCACCGTATTGCTGAAGACAGAACAGGCCAGGCATATGTGTAGCTGAATGCCCTTATTTTGGGGTCTGATCTATAGGTGGTGTATATATATGCTCAGAAGAGATTTTTGCCTTGATTTGTGTGCCTGTCTGCATGACTAATATTGTGGGCATCTTTATGGCACTGCAGTACATACAATGTTCCGGGACAGGGCAGGTTTGTTCTGGTTCTTACTGTGGTAAATATCACATGTGATAACCCTTCAGTTGTTTCTGTGAATGTCACATATCCAGTATTTCTTCTGAAATGTGAACAATTAACTGTTACATCTTTTCACTGGATGTGTCAGTTTTCAATATCTTTTAAGATATTTAGTTAGGAGGAGTAATTAATGATCCATTCAGTAGTCTTTGGTGCAATTCTGCCTAAATGCAGAGAATGTAGAAGAATTCCTACTTCCTTGAAAACAGAAGGGATGATGGGAAGCAACTTCTTTGCTCGCAGTTCTGTTCACCGCCCTTCTGCCCTGCCCCTAGCTAGCATGCAGCTCGAAGACGCTCTGCCTTAGCTTGTCGGAGTAAATCTAGTCTCCTTCGCTCAGATGCATGACTGTAAGTAGAATCTAATATTTACCTTCCAGCTGTTAGGAGACTCCTTATATTACAAGACGGTGCCTAATGATATGTGCAGTCTTGTCTTTGCTAGTTTTTATTTTTATTCTTGTTTTACTAAAGGAGTGTTCAGGTGTTCTTTGTTACACCTAGTAGCTCAAGTGGGTGAGGGTACTTAAACCTGCTTTATAAAATCTCTCTCTGCTTCTGTGTTAACTCTACCAATTTGTTTTAATATAGTCCAAATCATAGTGCTTTCCAGAGCCAATCACAAACAGAAGAGAAACAGTTGGAAGTTTTTTAGTAATAAATATTTCTGTGAAATGGAATTACTCTAGGTTTATTGTCTGGTGTTTATTTTGGTCAGAACACCTTTTTCATTATCCAACCTGAAGTGATTTTGCCACCATCCAGATGTCTTCGAAGTGCTTCTTTTCCTGTCTGATACTTTCAGACTCTCGAGAGAGAATCCTTTTAAAGAGAGTTGCTAGGAACGCTTCCTTCTTAGAAATCTGTTGGCTCATTTTCAGAGGAACTTGCAGCTTTGGTTTTTGTAGCTAAAGTCTTTGTTTAGAGCTTTTGTCATATTAAAATCTTTATTTATTTATTCAAACGATCCATATAGATATTCTTTGTGTAACCAAATCTTTACACCTTTTAAGTGGCGCCATTCAGGGGATTTGAGTCTTTATTCATGCCAAGTGATGAGAAGAATCCAGACACTCAGAAAGAATAGGACTGCACAATCTGTTGACATAGCTGTGCCTCTAAAGCCAAAAGGATGGGATGCACTGGTTCCCATCTCTCAGCGCTGTTCCATGAAAAAGAACATGAGTAAATCTTTCCATTATCAAAATGCAGAGTGGGTATGCTGTCCTAAAGTGTCTTGTGTATCCCTAACGTTTTAAAAGTTAGGTGACATGCTTAAGATGGAGGATACCTTTGGTCTGAGTGTTCCTTACCGAGAACGTCAAATCATTCGCCACACTGCTGCTGTTGGCTTCTGAGTTTCTCAAGAAATGTCACGCTGTAATGATCTCTTCTCTGAACACTGATTCCCAGTTCTTGTCTTTACTTAAGATGTAAGAATCTGAACAACATTAAGTTTAATTGTCACAGTGAAATCATAACACTTCATTTTTTTCAACCACTTGTCAGGTTATTCATCAGTATTCTGAAGCTGAAGAATCATTAGAGGGAGGTGTAATCTGTTCTAATGACAAGGTCTCTAGTACCAAAAATAGTCTAGGTGTAATTTAAAACTGCTACGTATTACTACTAACAGGAGTTCCTTTGGGACATGTAATAATTCTTATCTAGATAAGTTAGATTTTTGTGTAATAAAAATACAGACTCTTTTTAGTTTTGGTGTGAGTATTGCTTCTGAAGTGCATGTAGTCAGGGATGTGGTTCAGGACTGTTAAACTAAAGGACAAAATAAGCTGTCACAAGAACATTCTTCAGGTCTATAAAAACAATCAGCATCTACAATTTAAATGTTTGCACATTCAAGCTTTACTTGTATATCATAATTCTTTCCGACCAATTAACCTTTTACCATGTCCTGTAAAATCCTGTGGATGTATGTTGCTTAATTTTATACGATAGAATGTCTATAGAAATTCCTTTGTTATATACACAAATAACTGAAAAATTTTCGAACATTCCTTATTTTTTATTCAACTTGATTTTGGGGGAGAGGGAGGAAAGGATGAGAGATTGTTCTTGGTTTTGCATTTTGGAATGGTAACCCTAAATTTTTCTGAACAAATTTGTTTCTGTTCAGAGTAACAATAAACATGTAACAGGTAGGCATAACAGGCTGAGAAAGGTTGTGCCACCCTCTGAATCTCTTCTCTACTTTGGTGACTTGTGAACAGACATTACCTTCTTGTTGCCAATAAAAAATGGTTGGTTTACCCACATTGTCAGTTTCTTTCCTGGTCAATGAAGTGAAATATGTTTTAAGTAAGGAGAACATCTTCTGACACATACCAAGGAAATCTTCTAGACTGCTTTACTATTCCTCATTTAAAAGTGCAGTGTCATCCTGGAAGAAATTCAGTGGAATATCTGAGAGCTCAGCTTTGTCTGTTTTCTTGCCCTGTTTAGACACTGTTTACAGGTGTGTTTGTTTTTGTTTTGCCTTTTTTTTTTTTTTAACATGATATTTGTTGCTTACCAGGAAAATATTCAAATGCTGTACTTCTGTACTTCAAAACTGCAAGGGTATGAGCAGGTAAACTAGAACAGCTTTGAGTTTTGAGTAGGTATTTCAGATACTTTCCTTTTTTTCTGGACCTGTTATAGTTTCTACACTAGAGCATTAGTTGAACACAGCATCTTGTTCATTATGAGCAGAGTAATTTTAGATGGGCAACTTTTATAAAGAGAGATTTCTTCTGAATTTGTTTATTCTTGAGTTTGTATTCGTGACCAGCATTTCTGTGAATCTAACAGCTTTCAGCTAAAGGTTTAAATGGCCTTGACCCTACCTACTTTCCTCATTTTTGCATATTGCCTCCTGTTTTAGTAGATCTCTACTAAACTACTATAAAATCCTCCACTTTTTTTTCCAGGTGTACTGCAAAAAAGTCAGGTCTTTGATTTTCTTTATAAGCTCTTGAGGAAAGCATACAAGAGATGGCCTTTTCAGTGTTCAGAATCCTTGTTAGATTCTTACAATTAGTGTCACAGCTGTGCACGTGTGTCCAAACCTCACAGAAATCTTCTTCCACTTACTGGTAAGTTGTTATGTGTCTATATAGAGTGTTTGGGTTCTATAACAGGACACTTACCACACTACAACTGCATTACTGAAAACAGGATGATATTCAATGTGCATGCAAGCTCAGTACTGTTTAAAGAAGTGCTTTTTACTATATTCATATTTTTTTCTCATTGATAATTTGTGTTCATTGTCATATTGTAAAACAGCATTGAGCAAATGAAAACAGGACATTATTGACTGGTCTTGAATAAGTAAATGACCTTTCTAATTCATTATTTGTTATTCTAAGATATTTCCTTTCTTCTCTTGCAATGTTCTTTTTCTGTAGTTGCACTTAGGATACTGAGGCACTAAATTGTCTTGTTATCTTTTGCTTATAATTTCATGTGGTTAGTTATATGGGAGGAAGTCTGGAGCAATGTCAATAAAATGAAGACTGCCGCTGTTTACTGATGATCTGCCATTTTAATGCTGAGATGGTTATCTCTATGCAAAATCCTAGGGCTCTTAAATTTTATTTGTCGACAGCTGAGAGAAGAAAATCTCAGTGGGGCTGTAGAGCTGATCCTTGTGGTAAGCTACTACTGTGATGCATTTACTAGGACTTTTGTTTGAGATGTCATCTTGAAATTAAAGCCAGACCTTTATTAACAGTTAAGACAGAAGTCTCGTATGGACCTTTTAGCTAGGAATATGTACTGCTCATTTATGATGTTGTTGTTGTACAAAAGACAGCATTCCTCTGTGGTTTGCAATACAATGTTTGTGAGTGAGGGAGTGTTATTTCCAATGCATTATGATTTTTTTCCTATAAACAAAATTCATTGCGGAAACAAAACAAATGATGTAGCGAAAACTGCTAAGATGGAATTTAGGAAACTAATCAGAATTGTTTTGATATTAAACCCATATTTTCCTACATTACTTAAAATTGCAGTATTGATTTCTTTTTTTAATAGATATTGTCAACCTTGCTGGAGATAACTGCTAAAGATCAATTATACGTATTTCTGTTTCCTTAACATTGTATTTCATGCACTGTCACAGAGCTGTGTAGGTTGATGCCATTTTAAAACAGGTGGACTGACCTTACCATTCTTGCACGTCTGCTCTTCTGTCTTCCTGGCCACAATATGGATTCATGATTACTTGGGCAGAAAGTCTCTGCCAACAGAAATCTGAAAGGCATTTTAACAACATCTGTGTTTTTGATAATGGATGACTTTCAGATACTACAGAATAATTTTTGAGAAAGATGAATATAATTTAGGAAGAAGTTATCCCTAAGACCCTAAAAAATATAGAACAGTGTTTTCTTGTCCAAGTTACGTTTGACTTGTGCCTGAATTATTTTTTCTTATAACAGCAGAAAATAGTCTGCTCTGTTATCAAACTCTACTTTTGTGTTTTGAAGGTAGTGAGAATTATAGTTTGGAAGATAAAATAGCATGGGCTCGTGTCTTCCATTGTAGCTACTGTCTGCCAGAAGCTTTATTTTTGTGGAGTTTTCCTTGAATTATTAACAATAATTGTTGAAAATTCTTTATACCCAGAGATTTTAGCAGGATTTCAATGAGAATATATTGTTTCCTTTATAAAGGAAAACTAGAGTGGCTTTTATACCTACAGGCATTTAGTATGATCATTAATATTTTATTAAATATTTTTAGTTTATATATATATATATATATGTATGCACATATATATAAAAACTAAAAACTATTTTCAAAGATCAAAGAATTTACCATAATCATAATCTGTTAAACTTTGTTTCTGTTTATGGTGTGAATTAAAACTCTCTGGAGTGTGGTTTGACCTAAGTCTGATTTATTGCTTTACTTGGCTCTGCATCGGGGTGGCTGTGGTTTTCCATTCCTGTTTCCAGTAGAGTCTTCATGTGTTTGGATTTCAAATCCTTGCATAGCAGATGCTCTTTAACTGGGTACTGAAAACTTTCTCTGGTAGGTCTCTACTATAACATAACACGTAGATAGTAGTCATTTAGACTCTTTTTAATTTATGTTCAAATTAAGCTGAAATGTATCTGCATGAAAAATGATGCATTTGTTTTACAAAATTCTCAAATAATTTAGAATTTAGTCTGGATATTAGAGTAGCTTATTTTTCAAAGTCATTTAAATGAATATAAGATTTGAAATTCATTCATGGTAAAAGGTTAATACAGATAAATCATTTCTTTATTGATGGCAATCTATAGCACGCAGGGAAGACTGTACTACTATTGTGTTACTTTTATATATGTTTCAACACTATTAATGAAAGATTTCCATAAATGCTCAGCTCTAAAGTATGAGTTAAGCATTAACTGATTTCAGTTTTTCACTTGACCTCATCGATACTGTATTTAAGTAGTGATTGCAAATGATTTTTCTATCTCCTGTAACTGGCAGAAGTTGTATTAGGAAAAAAAAAATCCATCTTTACTTTTTTTTAAAAGTCATTAGGTTTATATACAAACATATGTATGTGTGCGTGTGTGTGTGTGTGTGTGTGTGTGTGTATAAATATATATATATATGTATGTTTGAGATCATGTATCTCTGTGAGTGAGGAGGTCCGTAATATGATCATTCAATATTGTCATTCAGTTTTGTGCCATTCTTTAGTTGTTTTTTCTTTCATTAGTGATAGACAATTCTCTTATTCATTCTTTTTGCTGAATGTCTTTGTAGTGTGCTTAACAGAAGAATCAGAAAATCGTGTATTTATCTGCTTTAGGCAAGGCTATCCTGGGATATGAGCTGTTTTTATTTTTGGCGACAATAATCTTTGCTGTAATGCCGCCTCCCCCGTTGATCTGGTTATATAAGTTGTTGCAAGGGTTATGCGAGTTACTTTGCTGGGAATATATGGTATCATGAAGATCTAGCATGCTAGCATGTGTGCTTTTAGCACAAGTACTCAAAAATCATTTTAGTTCTAAACAAATTAACAATCACTTAATTTGAACCTAATCTCTTAGGGCAGTGGCTGCAGGTTTTGCTGTTTGATTTGTTTTTTTAAGTATAGTAATTGATATTCTGCAATTAGACATACTCTTTAATGCAGCGTCCATTGAACTCATTAGAAGAGTTCTGTTTTGGATTAAGCCTCTAGTAGTACTTATCCATTCAAACCTCACTTAAGACTAAATCTAAGGAGCAATAAGATAAGTAGAAAAAAAATGATGTTTTGGGATTTGTTGGCACGATAACAAAATGGCTGTAACGCCAGAGTACCATTGCGTGACCGTTTTGAAGAAAATACCTTGATCTTTGTCTTACTCATGAGTGAAATCCAAAGCAGAACAGGCCATGCCAAAGTTGGGCATGATGCAATGTGCATTGGTGAATTCTTAGTTTAAATTTTAATCGGAGTACAGGTGATCGAGCATGGAGTAGGTGAGAATAGCAGAGAGTAAGGGCAGATAAGATTAGTTTTGAGGTGGTTGTTTGTGCATAAAGTAGTAATGACAGATGCCACCAAAGGACAGGTCAGGCAGGGAGTGTTGTGGTAGAACAGCTGTTTAGTAGAGATTAAGATGTTAACTTCATGACTGTTAACAGGAAGCTCTTCCTGAGCATAAAAGGATGATATTGGCAGGAATATTCAGGTACTTATGGGATAAGTGAGGGTTGATGAGTGAGAGTAAAAGGCAGGGATGATAAACACAAAACAGATTTGATGTGGAATACAGTGCCACATGCTCAACATGCTTTGTTTTGTATAGTGAAGGAAAGGAGGGAAAGCACAGACGAATTCAACCAGGGAAGAGAAGTTTGGAAAGGACTGAGGAGAAGAAAACAACTGAGGAAGCAGAAGGAGCATTTGAATATATATAAAAGAAGCTAAGTCACAGAATGAAAGCTGGAGGAGGAGGAGGGTGAGTCAGAACTGTGCTATAAGATTGCCGGCCCTCAGGATTATTTTGGTTGTCTACCAAGGCAGAGAAGGTTGCAGCTTTGGGATGCTTTGTTAAAATAGTGAAATGTAAATGCAGCCAGGATATATGAGACAAATTTGATGATACCCAAGGTACAAATGAGTACTAGGAGAACATAAAGCAAAAAGCAAGGAAAGGGAAGTCGACTTTTATTTCATAACAACATATCAGTTTACAGTTCTTCAGTTTGTAACAAATTAATTTTGGAAGTCTCAAATGCTTTTATATGTTACGGAAAAATAATTGCAGGAAGCTGAAAATATGAATGCAGAAATATTAACTTATTAAAAATGTAAGTGATTTTCATTAAAATGATCTTTTAGGGTTTTTTTAAGTTATTTTATTCTGAAGGTGCTATATTTATATAAATGGCTATTGCAGTTTAAAGCGGGAAGAATTCTGTTGCACTAGTGACAGGAATTTTCTGAACACTTCCAGAATATATTATTTTGGTAGTCATTTCAAAGTAACGTGCACTCATTTAAAAAAAAAAAAAGGCAGCACTGAAATATATATCTTTTGAAAAACAGTATAAATAGCGACAAATATATGAAGAACATGAGCTTTCAGCAAGTGCTTGCAGTTAAACAGTAATTAGGAAGTGTTGTGTATTTTCATTTTTTTGTCCATTCAGACTGGGTCCTATTGAGTTTAATGGGAAGACTCAAATGAGTGTGATGTACTCACGTGAGTAAATACTTGAAAGGCTTCGGGCATTGGTTAGTTCCTGCAGCTCCCTGACAGTGTTTTCCCCCGGCTGCTGAGGAGGGGAGGCAGTTCTCATAGGTTCTACTGCGGTTTTGTGCTTGCCGTTTCCATGGTGATCCTTTTCCTTGCACTGTGCTTCAAAGGAACCAGACGGCTCTGTCAGGTTTGCTGTTTTTTATTTAATTATGTGGAAAACAAATTGGATATACTTTCCTGTAAAAATATCCAAATAATAATTTTCTCGTCTCTCAAGTGCAATATGGATTTTAACCATTAAGGAAGACGCTATAATTCCATCTTCCTATATTTTTAGCTGTAGTCCTTTTTTCTTAAAAAAAAAAAAAAAAAAAAAAAATATCTGTATTCAAGACATTTTACAAAAACTGCTTTATTCTACAAAATTCCTAAATGGTGTTTTATGATATCAGAGTATCATAAAGCTGTTGAAGATGGTCTGCCAGTTCTTGCAGTCATCTCTAATAATCTCAGTTCCCTACAAATCAGCTTAAATGCAATATTGAGCATGCACAACAACTTGAAATCTGTTACTTTTTTCTGCAGTTTTGAAAACCTAATACTCACTCCATCTACTCTACAGAATCACACTCCAGCATATTTTGCTTTAATGTCATATTCCTAGACTGGGAGTAGAATATGCCCACACATCACAAGACCCCTCTTCAGTACTGTTCTATTGCAAGAGATTTCTTCAGCACTGACTTTCCTTTTATATTTTCAAGAAAGACAGAATGATGCAGAATTGAGATACACTTTACTTCATGAATAAATATGATAAATAATATTGCCTTTCAGGTAGGCAAAACATTCTGATGTGAGGTCAAGTGGAGACATTTAGGATAATAATTAACACTTCATTCTTCTGTAAAGAGAAATGTTAAGAGCAACTAAAGAACTAATACTGATGTGTCTTTCCTCCTTGTCCCCCCCCCAGTGGCTAAGTGATATGCTTTCCTGGTCCTCTGACATTAAATTAGATGTCAGTGCCATAAAGGTGGGTTTGTGTCCTTTCTTTGCATTAGCAGTAGCGTCTGTGCAACTTTGCAATAGGTCTCATCAGCTCACTCATCTCTCAGAAAATGAATCCCTTTTTTGAGAAAAAAAGGGAGTTAGGAGGATTAGTTTGCAAGCTGATCACTGAGCTTATCTGAATCAGTTTCCAGCCACAGGAATGTTTGTGCTGCTGTAAAAGAGGTGGCCAAAACACCTGGTACGCGCAGGAAGGTAAGAAGGAATGGATGAGCAAATGCAGAACCACTTCAGAGTGACATAAACTGAGCACTGCAAATATGTACTCAGGTTGTGTTCCCCAGAGGGCTGTGTGCCCCCGTCCATCCCGAGCTGCTCATTGCTCTCTGCTGGATGGGATGTGCTCTTGCCTTGGGTTTACAAACTAGCTGCTCTGTTGAGCTCTTCCTGGTATTTTCAGAGCCAGATCAATGAATGTTTACTAATGAAATTATTTTAATTTTTTTTTCCTTTCATTTTGACTTGAGTAGATGAGCAAGTATATTTTGAAATACTACCAGAATCAGTCGAAGTGCTGAAATCTTGACATAAAGTTGCCTCTCTCTTTTTTGTTCTGTTTGTTTTATTGCATGTAATAGAAGATGCTCGGGGCTTCTAGTCTGAACTGAAGAGAAAATAATAAATTGGTGTGATTAGTTGTTTCACTAGAGATTACTAAGAAACTGAAAGCTAAGACAAATTAAGCAGAAATTGAACGTACCTCTTTGTTCCGTGAGATGGTATCTGGTGGATTCTTTCTGCCCGTTTTACTTTCCTGTGCAGTCCTTTCAAGTGCAGGCAGTTCTGGGTCTGAAAAGGAGCCATCTCCCTCTCCCACCAGAAGCTTGATTCTGCAGCAGAGTACAGCAGGCTGGGAACCTTCCTCTCTCCCATTCCAGTAAATTGTACAATGACTGGAATATTCTTTTTTTTTTTTTTAAACGTTTCAGAGATGCAGCTGCAAGAAGAATGATTAAGCCCCCAAGGAGCAGAGCTTCAAATGGGAAATTCCCAGCCTGAATTTATGCATCGTGTAGCTATGCACAGATAGTGCAGTGTCTTGTGTTTTAATTTCTGTTAGTAGAGAACAGAAGGTAAAATGGATTAGGACTAGAGACAGGAATATTGTGTATTTGTTAGTAGGAGTCATAGACAAAATTTAGTGCATGATATTTCATAAATTCTGAAAAGCTTAAATTTTCAGATTTTCTGTTTTCTAGCTCTGTTGCTTAATTAATGTAATAAATATTTTTATTGTAATAAATTATTAATATATCCTACAGTATGAACATATAAAAGTTACTGTAAGAAATTTAGCTAGTCTTTTAATTGTATAACTTTGTATTGAAGCCTTTTTTTAACAGCTTGTTATTAAAAGAGACTATGGAGTTTGTAGATGTGAAAGTTACCTGCAGTTTTTATGAATATTAATGCTTTTTCTGTGTGTTAATTTGTTCTCTTTGCTCTGTGATTACCTAGGGTTAATTCCATTAGGATTTAACCACACAGAGTCAGGAAAACACACAATCATCCTGTTTACCAGTATGTAACAGACTGTATGGGTGACATCTGCTTTCAAAGTTTAATCCCGATCCTGAGATTAATTTCTTGGCTTGGCACTCGAAAAGGGGAAATCTAGGCAGGAAACTGGAACAAAGAACTTCAGAGTGGCCAAAAATGAAATCCCATCTGAATGTGTTTTGAGAGAGGGAGCAGTTTGGTCTGTGTTCTTGTGTTGTAGAGGTGTTTCAAATAAACCAGTTTGTCTGAACTTTAGGTATAATGGCATAGGCTTTTTATGTTAACATTTTTTTTTCCCTCCTGTTTTATTGTATCCTTGCTTTTTGTATTTAAACAGCCCCTTGTTTTAAAATATCCTTGTTCTCAACTCACCATTTGTAAGAGTTTCCAAAAGGAAGCCAGGCTAGAAGCTGAATCCATTTGGACCTGCTTCACACTCTTGTGGCTGAGGTGGGACTTGCACTTCGTAGAAGTCCAGTTGAAGAGGAGAAAAAATGCCAGCCAGGTGGGGATAGAAATTAGCCCATGATGTATGTGAAGGGGAAACACGGTTTCAAAAGAGCAGAGCTAGTCCTGAACACCACGATAAACATCATTGCTGCTTCTACAGTTGCTGAACTCCTGCTTTGGCCAGTCACTGACTGGCTGTTAAGATGAGCTCTAATGCCTGTGGGCTGCTTTTGGTAAAGAAAATGCAACAGAAAGCTATGAACATGAAGATGGCAGCATAGTTTCTTGCAAATGAAGCACTCCACAGTTTATTCTTGAAATTTAGAGTCTGTGTTTTCCTAGAAAACAGAATAAACAGAAAAAATAGTGGAAGTTATTTTGAAAGGAAGGAATAATATGTTGGTTTTGTTGTTTTATTGGGGGAGGTAATGGAGCTTTTTCTACTCCAGAAATGTGGCCACAAATAACTTGATTCTGTTGTAGTGGTGAACATAATGTGCATCATTTTATTTAGAAAAGCTGTGCTTAAGACTTCTGAGTGAAAAAGTTTTCACAATAAATATATTTTCATATATGTTGTGTGTAAAGATCTAGCCACATTAAATCTCCTTCGTGTTTTACACTGCAAGATAGTTGTCACAATCCATTCCTGTATTTCTCTGAAGACCTCTGTGCAAGGCAAATTGGGCCACCACTGCCTCTGTTAACAAGACTTCACTACAGCGTTGAGATGGGAACGGGTGTTAGCCAGCCCTGAGGACAGTTGCGAGGAGAAGGCAGGTTTTTCCAGGGTGTGGCAATTGATTGGTTTGTTTTTCTGCGCAACCGAAATAAATACGAAGAGCGCAGCTGGCTGCGGACTGTGGTAAACACAGAGACTTCTAGAAATTGTAAGTTCCTGCTGGAATCAGTTTTACGCTGCCTGTTAAGACTTAGCTCATTCCCTGTCTGCCTGCTTTGTTTTTTATGAAGAAATATATTAACCCATCTGTCTGTGCAGTGGTGGCTACATGGTATCTTTGTGATGTCTTGATTTCAGATGCAGTTTGGTATTTATCATCATGGGAGTTGGCTCTTAATTAGTGGATACCTTAATTAGTAAATATGAAAAAAAATGGAGAAGATCATTTATTGAGGACTTTTTTCAGTGTCAATGAAGTTGCATGAAGTGTAAATAGCAGTAAAATGAACAGAAGGCAAATTTGTGTTTCTTCTGAATATTGGAATCTTCAGAGCAATTAAGACAATTATATATTTCAGTTTAAACATTCATCATTTTTAGACAAGGAAGTGTTCTTTAAATTTGACTTGAATGTTTAATATCAAGGAAATTGTAAAATTATGTGTGTTTGAAAATATTGATTCATCCACGCTAGGATATTTAAATGCTTTAAGTTGTTAAATAGATCCAATAGACCTTAAGTTTTAATCTCTGAAAGTAAAGGACGAATGTGGGCATTTTGAAGTTTTCTTAAAATCATTACTGATGGCATGGTGAAGTCCTGAGTATTTAGTTTAGAGCTCAGTTCTGCCGCTTGCTGAAAGCCACAGAACTGGTAGGTCATTCTAGCTGATAAACAAGAGAATAGGCTGCATGCAGTTGCAGGGAAATGTGCAATATAGTAATAGTAAACATTTGGTTTTGCTTTATGGACTACTACTGACTACAGTTTCAGCAAAAAAGTTACTAAGGAGGGCTTTTTTCAGTGACGAGTAGAGGGGGGAGGTATCGTGTGTTAAGACTGTTAGATGCTCCTACTTGTTTGTGGTTTTCTCGACTCTGACCATAAATGACTTTCAGAAACATCTGTTGCCTGTGTTTTGGTCTTATATATGTCAGAAAAACTGTAATAAGGCAAGCTACACAACACAAACAGATTTGACTGAATTTTCAGACACCTGTATTTCCTCTTTAAGAATGGCTTGTTAATACTGGCTAAAAGCATTCTTACAACTGCTTTTTTATTATTATTTTTAAAGAATTAATGAGCCTGCCTGAACTAAGGCATTAATGCGAGCATGTTTTCACTACCACTCAAGTTAGCTCTAAAAGAGCTAACTCAAATATGTACCAGTATATGAAGTTCAAATGTATTAAGTTTATCCTGAGAACAGGATCCTGTAGTTATCTCACTGAACTCTTACAGTTAAATACCTCCCCAAATTACGTAATGGATATCAGTATCTGTGGACAAAGGATTTTCTTGGCACAGCTGGAGCACTTCAGAATGCGGTTCTCTTTACACTATTAGCTAGTATTTCTATGTACTTAGTTTTCCTTTGGATACTTGGCAAATCTTAAAGCTGTTCAGTTATTTTTCATGCCAAACATCAAAGTACATGCTCTGTTAACATATCTTAATAACAGTGGCCCATCAGCAAGTTTATTTTGGAGGATGGTATGATCCGTAACCTAATTACAGCCTTACAATGAAACTGCCTTTTCCATGCAAACAGAATAGTGTATATGCAAACAGAATAGTGGATATTGATGGATCCACACTGAAATGTTTTCGAAGTGTTCTTTTACCTTGTTGCATCCATTGCATAGAGAGGGGGATAAAAATGGCACGTAGCTGACACATTCTTTCACTACCATTTTTAGGAGTAGGAGTCTGAAATTTGGCAGAGGTACATGCGTAGAGGAAATGTATTTTCCTCCTTAAAAATTTGTCCATTATAAGCCTTATAAAAACCTCAGTTAGCATATGGTCATTCAATATGTGTTTTGGTTACAAAATTACTAGACTTTTCTCTCTGTAGAAATCACACAAAATCAGAATAGTTGAAGTTGGAATGGACCTCTAGAGCTCATCTAGTCCAAGGCCCTGCTGCAAACAAGGTCAACTACAGCAGATTGCTCAGGATAGTATCCAGTGAAGTTTGGAATAGCTGCGAGGGTGAAGACTTGACAGCCATCCTGGGTAGCCTGTTTTTTCTGCTGCTGAAGAGGAGTTTACTGTATTTTAGTGTCAGTGGGTATGGCTGAGTGGATATGACTTAAGGCCCCTGGTTCTCTAGTCCCTCCTACTGGGTATTTATACACTAGTGATAAGATCCGCACAAGCCTCCTCTTCAGCAGCTTAAGCAGCTTCAGGTCTTTCAGCCTTTCGTATGTCAGATGCTCCAAGCCCTTCATCTTCTTGGTGCCTCTTGGTTTCACTTGCTCCAGCACGTCCGTGCACTGTGCTGGGGAGCCCAGGCGCGGACCCCGCGCTCCAGGTGTGACCTCACCGGAGCTGCATGGAGGTGGGGGAAGAGGATCAGCTCCCCCAGCCTGCCGGCAGCACTTGGCCTCCTGCAGCTCAGGATGCTGCTGCCCCACTTTGCTGCATGGGCACATCGCTGACTTCTACCTGTGGCCTATCTGCAGCTTTAAGCTATTTCAGCTGCTGCAAAGTACCAGTTCAGCTACAGCGTCTGCTCGTGACTACCAGGTGTTTGCAGTTTCATCCAAAGGTGAGGGAGGCTCCTTTCTCCCCTCCACCCTTAGCCCCTGACTGCCAGCTGAAGGCAGCACGGGGAAGGGAGAAACAGGAAGGCCTGGAGAAGGTGACACTGGGCACTGCCGGGAGCCGGGGAGGGCGGGGGACAGAACTGCAGGACATGGGCAGAACTGTGGAGTGCGGCAGGAGCAGGACTGGGGACGTGAGGAGGGACGGGGTGAATCTGCCGCGCGCCCCTCCCAGGTTCCGGAGCTGAGCTAGTGAGTTACTACCGTAGCAGCAAATACCTATGAAATCCATGGGCAACATTTGTGTTCTATATGTGTCTGTGTAATAGGTCATGGTAATTTGATAGTTTAGCTCAACTATTTGTTAAATTTTGTCAACTTAAAAAAATGGGTTTTATTCGTGGCAATCTAGTTTGAAACAAGATGATACGGAAAGAATGAAGCAGACTACAAATATATTTATGACAAATAACTAATTAGTTGCTTGGTTAATGACAGAATTTCACCTCCATTTAATACCTATATTTAAAGTCTTAAATGAGGCTTAGGTTTTCTCAGGGAAATGGATCAGGTAAATAAAAACTGATATACCTGATTAAAAGTTGAGTATGTACTAACATAAACAATAGAAGTTTAACTAAATTCTTACCTTCGGTAGACAGTTTATAACTATCTAACGGAAAGAATGAATTTTCCTTCCTTTTTCTCCCCAAATAAAATTATTTCACATTTGTTATGCATTTACTTATCAGGCAAATACCACCTAGTTGTATGGTCATCTGTTTATTGAATAAAGCCAGCAAATATTAAAGAACTAGTGTTCATGTACTGTATTAATATGCCTTTAGTCTATATTTAAATATCCCACTTTTTAATTTATTTATTTTGAAATTATTTCCATGTATGTTTAAAATAATTCAAAAGATAGCAATTAATACATAAAATAATTTTGATACAATAATTCTACAAAGATGCATGAAAACCTAAAAAGATGATTACCTCATTTTTTAGAGCATAGAAGCATAGGAAGCCAAAGGTAGGAAGCTTATAGCTTATGTTATACTTAGAATTAGTAGAAATAAAACAGCAATTCTCAGCCAAGATATTGTTTCCCTATTTTATATATCTGAAGAACTACAAAATGCTTCATTAAAGAATTTATATATAGAGAGAGAGAGAGAGAGACAGAGAGAGGAGAGAGAGAGAGAGAGAGAGGGAGAAACTGCCAGCTGTAAGCAGCCTGGCTGCTTTTGTACTCCAGAAAATGCTACCTAAATAAATCTAAATACACATTAGTGGTGTTTTTTACACATGCAATTAAAATCAATGAGTATTATTTTTTTTTTTAAATGATTCTTCCAGTATTGGGGAAAAAAAAAAAAATCTTTAACACAACTATAAAATTATTATGAGCTTTCTTATGTTTTTTTTATTCCCAGCCTCCCATTATAGATGCTTACATATTTGTTACTTAGAAAATATCTCTGTCTCCATCATTAAAAGGGTTGTAGTCCTCTGATAATCAAGGTTTGTCACATTTAGACCTTCTGATTGTTATTTACTTCTGATGATGTTTGCACAATTGAGATTAAATTTGCATGTATAATTCAATTTAAAAGTGAAAGGCTGATTTAAAAGTGAAATTTGTCTACGTTATATTTACTGGTAGATCTTGTGATGAATCTGGACAGAAGAAAATCACTGTATATTTTATATGATAAATTTTCCAAAATTCATAAGATCATTTGATAATACATATGGTGAATTATTTACTTCCTCACGATTCATTTATTATATTTTTGAAAAGTTTCTTCATGGAATGACTTTTGTTTACGTCATCCTTGTGAATGTTGTTTAACTTGAAGCCTGTGAAAGTGCTGTCTCAAACAGTGCTGCCCAGTCTTTCCTGTCCTAAGGTCGGTAAGGATTTCCTATCAATCAAATAAGATTCAGGTAGAATTACATGGAAAGGAGTTGGGAGTCTGGAAGACATATGTAATAAGCAAGGCAATAAAAGGTAAATACTTGCTATTGGAAAGATTGTGGTATTTGTATCTGAGGAAATTTTATGATGCCTTGAACTGTCTGAGATGAAGTTCCTGAAGTGACTGATACATGGAAATGATTTTTCAGAGAATAGCCTTTCCACTCTGTCCTCTGCCCCAAGTAATAACAAGGACATTAGATTCAATATAAATGGATTCCTGTCACTTACAGTGAATTTCTGTGGGTTTGTATATGGGTCTGCCACAACACTTAAGAAAATACAGAGCCAGATGATACTGTCTTCATGATCTTGAGCAGTTCTTTTGGTGGAACTTCTCTTGTGAACACGGACGATAGGATCTGAGCCATGCTGCTACCTGGAGCCTGATTCCAACTTCTGGTGAAAGCAGGAAAATTGCACTTAAATCGTAAAACCTGAGCACAAAATATCTCTGTCAGATCCCTAGAATTTTGAGAGACACTAAATCAAAACAGTAATCAATAAACTTCTCCACATCAAAGGGTGATTAGTTGTCTAGTTTATCTAGAAAGTAGTTTATCTAGAACTCACGTTCAAACATACGTTAATGTGTTCTTAGTGAAAGTTCGAATATACTTTTATAATGTTACTGTGACTTGCTCTACAACATACCTTGATGTTGAAGCTTAAAGGTCAGGAGCAATGCAAAGCCCCCTGTTTAAAACCTAATTGTACTTAGTCCAAAATGTTCAGATGATTTTATTCTGTTTTTAAAAACAGCATTGAATAGCTAAAAATATTTTTTTTGTGTGCTCTGAAAACTGGATGACCGTTTCTTTAATAAAAGAGAACGTAATACCTTGGTCTGTTCTAGGAAACTAGGGCATGTAAGAGGTCTGTGTTCATCGTGAATTGCTTGAGCATATTGTGCTAATCAGATTGCATTTCATTACTCAGTTTTACTGATGTGATCTAAAGGTACTGGTTTGGTTAAATGCAAATAGATGGAAAAGTGTGGATGCATACTTTTTTCTTTTTTTTTCTTTTTTTTTTTTTTTTAGGAAAAAGCTATTTGAAGGTGTTTTTAGCTACTGTGTTTCCTTTAAGACCATAGCAGGTACTAATATATTTCTGGAACACCGGAAGAATAGTCTTTACTATAAATTAACATGAACATGGTGGATAAAACCAATGGATAAAAGCAGGTTTTTATCTATTATTTTTAAATTAAATTTAGTTGTACAAAGTTAGTTTTAAAAAGGAGTGAATGATTTTAAGAGTTGCTGTTTATATGCTAGAAATAAGAATTGAACAAAAGGCAACACAACAGGAAACATATGCTCCAGTAGTCTGTTCACACCTGTTAACTGCCATGAATAAGCTTGGAGATAGTATCAGACATGCAATGATTTCATTGTTTAGACAAACAAAACTCTTTGTACAAAATCTGACCTTTCTTTTTCAGGATACTATTTAAACTCATTCTGCTTTGAAAAATGATCACTGCTATAGACATGCTTTTACCCAGCCTGCGGGTGTAAGCGTAGCGTATATTCCTTGCCCTCGCATTTGTTTCACAAGAGCGTTTTCTTAGATTTAAAGACTTACAGATTTTTCTTACGTTATGAAAATTCCATATATCTTTTCTGAGCTTAGCTGAATCAAAATATTAGGGTTAATGCTTTCCAGAGCTAAAATGAAACTAAAATAAATGCAAATGAAGAGCTACTTACAGAGGAGTAATAAAATGTGAAACAGTAAATGTCTTTAGTGAAAGGAATTCCTGCTTGCTTTATGTCTAATGTAACATAACAAGCTAAAAGGGTAAAATTATTTTACCTGAATGAGGTAGTGGGGTAGTTATTCTGTAATTTGCATTTTATTTCTGCTTACCTGTAGAGCTTTTAGACCATGTTTTTTACACCCTACTTTCTCAACAAAGTTTCATCTCTTTTTGAGTCTTTGCAAAGTTGTGTTTATATCAAGATTTGCTGATGATCTGGAGAGTTACCATGTGTCAGACAGATGATAGTTTGTATTTTATAGTCTTTTCCAGAAAGCTCCAAAACCACTCTTATCCTAAACATATCTGCCAAAATCCAAGAATGTTCATGTTGTGTTGGTGAGATGATGGATGATCAAAAGTTTTTAGAGAGGAATCTGGCTAAGCTCTCTTGGCTAGATAAACAATAGTAAAGCAATGTGAAATGGAAATGAGTCATAGTTGGAGTAGACCTGTTGTTCCTGAAGGTTATCTTGTAACTACTTAACATAGGGTTTCTTTGTGTTTTCCTTCTAAATGTTTGATACCAAGCACATCTGGGATTTGAAAGACCATTAATTAAAACCACTATGATAATTCATATGTTTCTAGTATTAAATCTAATTACCTATGCATTTTTAATGTTTCTCCCACATTAGGGCTCTGATAGACATGTGGCCAGGGATTAAAATCAGCTGAAGCTGTTACTGCCTCTGGCCCCTCTGATGGATGTTGCTGTCCCCAAGACAGGAGCATGTATCACTCACAGATTAGCTCCTGAACTACCACTGTTTTCAGGGCAGCATATTAAGGTAAACCAATTCCAATTTTGGTTTATCCTAATGTGGCAGGCTGAAAACTGAAGGTTCAAGAGTTCAGTCCTAATCTGATCAGATGACTCTGTTTTGGGAGCAGCAGCATCTGTTGGAAGAGAAGCTGTGTACAGCTGGGGTGGTTTAGCTCTTCTGGTTTTAGTCTCCTTCTGTGTGTCAGGACCCTCAAGGCTGCACCTACACACTGAATTACTGGGTGTTATTTTTTATAATTCATAATCTCACCAGAGCTCTTATTGTTTCCGGTAAATTGCAACATGTGAAACTGTATCCCATTCTCTGTTTCATTCACTGCACTGCCAAGGATAGCGAATGCACTTTACCACATCCGCAGCATAAAAATTTACCATTAACATTGCTTGTTGCTCCATGTTTGTCCTTTAAACTTCGCCTTCCAAGTACAAAAGGAACAATAGTCATTTTAACATCTACTCATATGTAGACTAGAGATGCAAAAGCATTACTTTTTCTAAAAATAAGCTGCAGTCCTTTACAATGGGCAAGTGAAACCAGTATCAGCCTGTTTGTCAGGAGTTAAGATAATTGTACCTAGTCATGATACAAAAAAAAAATACCTTTTTATGATAAAAGATAACACCAGTTGTATTCTATTTTGAAATGCAGTTCTTTCTAACT
This sequence comes from Nothocercus julius, assembly GCA_013398735.1. Taxonomy (NCBI): domain Eukaryota; kingdom Metazoa; phylum Chordata; class Aves; order Tinamiformes; family Tinamidae; genus Nothocercus; species Nothocercus julius. Next base: position 19,626,648 of record VZSV01000001.1, on the reverse strand, counting down.
TTTAAATATTAGTTTTCTATTATAAAATTTTCATTAAAAAAGTGTTTCTAATATCAGTTATTCTATTAAAGGGGTTTTAGTGTCTTGGTTTAAAAATGGTGATAGATGATACAAGAGCATAGAGTTTAACATAGGTGAAATAAGATGGGGATTGAATTGGTATTGCAAATGAACTGACAAACCAGACAGATGAAATTTAATATTGACGGATACTGTGTATCGTGGCTGAGAACAACAAACACAATATAAATAAAATGAATGGTATTGAAGTAAAGTAGGAGGGCTTTGAAAGGAATCCTGGAGTCATAGTCTATGTATTTTTAGCAAGTATCCTACTGGAAAAACAATTACCAAAAGCAAGCTATCTTCAAAGAAGTAGAGAGTGGTAAAAAGGGTAACTCGGTTTGATTTTTAAATGCCTTTTGGTAAGACTTGTACTCAAGTTTTCGCTGTATTTCTTAGTATATACTATGGGGGGTTTTCAAGGACAAAAACGAAAGGAAACATGCAAAGAATCATGATTGTTGGTTTTAGTAATTACTCTTGCGCTGCTTATCATGTACCAAACAAATAAAAATGTAATTGTGGCTGTCTCTGAAAATTACTGTTACTGTAGAAACAGCTTTAGAAGTAGTTTGTAGGAACTACCGTGGATGGTATACTTTGTTAAATGAGGCTTGAAAAGTTTTACCATCATACAGATGGCACATAAATTTACAGTAAGACTAAATAAGTAATTTTTGTTCCTGTCCTATTTGTTTATAAACCTAGTTCTTTGTGTTAATGACTGTAACTCTTAGCAAAGTCTGTGATAATTGAGGACAGTCAATAACCAGTGGAAACAGATTGTATATTTTTAATTTTTAAAGTAATTTCATTTGATAGGAAAGGCCAGAATTTTGAAAGCCAGCTTGTCTAATCCTTGTTGATTAACAACATTCAGCATGATAACTCTTTCTCTGAGCCATTTTAATTACTGTTGTGAGGAAAACTGAATGCATCAGTTACTGTACAAATGTAACTGCTCTTAAAATCCTATCCCTAGAGTCTGAGGCACTTGGAAGAACACAGCAGTCCTGTTGCCATAAACTCATAGCAGTTGTTGCCTTTTTTTTTTTTTTTTTTTTTTTTTTTCCTCCCTGTTTTGTTGTTTGTTTGTTTTCTGGCTAATTACTTAAAGACTTTTCAAACTTACTGTTTTGTGTAAAAATGTATATACGTGTATGTATACCTATTCTCTTCATTGACAAGGAATTTCAATATCTAATACTAAGCTAATGCATCTGAGATAGCAAAGTGGCAACTTTAATACACTATTGTTGTTTTCTATGTTACTTACCACTAGGCATATGCATTCATATTTAAAACAATAACAAGCACTAATAACCTTATGATAAGTACAAAAAAAATGTTGATTGCAGAAAAGGTAGTCATTTTAGTCAACATTACCTAAATTTTCTAAATAGATAGCATAAATATGTGGAACAATATTGTACTGTGTAAAAAGTTTTGTCGGAAATCATAAATCCATATAGCTAATTTGTCTCCACACCCTTTTTATTTGCCTTTGGAAATGATATGATATGGCATAATATTAGAGAATTAAGGCAGTATTATAGAAGGTAGCACATAATATACTGATTACCCTAGGTATACTAAGGCTTTTTGTCTTTTAAAGAGACACTTTAAGTGGAAAAAAAATATATTTTTGTAATGTTTTTAGTAAACTGATTTTAATGAGGCTAAATGAGTATCAGGTTTTTGAAAACTGTGTAGGTTTCTGCATTTGGCATGACAGCTACAGCTAATTTCACCTGCTGTTAATTCCCTGTTATTTCTCACCTGCTGCTATTGCCTCATGTTACTTACCTGACTTTGAAAGAAAGCTAAGGTTGGTGGAACACAATTAAGAGAAACAAGTTTTGACTGACTGACAGGCAGATATTCACTTGCAATCTTTAGTTAAAATCTTTTCTTGCATTGTGAAGTTTGATATTTATTTCTAAAGAAGCAGCTGCAATTTTCAGCTGCTGTGGGCTGGTTAAACTCCCATTTATTTTAGAATTGGCATCCTACTAATGAAAATAAAGTCCTTTTTTGATACTGTACCTTTTCTTTTCTCCTATCTTGTATTTTTTAATTATTTTTCTTGTGATTCCAGCCCATGGTTGCAGAGCAGTTGGTAGCAGTGGGTGGCAGTCAGAAATCTGTCTAGTAGATTTCTGTAGCCTGCCTGCCTGCTGCTACAATTACCGGGTTAAAATCAGCAGTGGAGTTTGACAGTTTGGAGAAGAGTTTCACAGAAATCAAATTTTTAAGGAGCTATTCCTGGCATTTGTAGCTCATTTACTTCTCTCAAAGTCATGGGGCTTTGGTCTTTGAAAGCATCTGGTCATCTTTTTCTTTCAGACAAGGTTTAAGTACTACTTAAGGGATTGTTTTTGTAAGGTAACAAAGCAATTCAGCTGCTCTGCCGGGTACTACATTTTTGTGCAATGGAAATCCTGAGGATTTCAATTATCAATTGCATCTCTGTCTAACCACTCACGGCAGATGTTAAACTGTGTGTCATAGTACTGATGGTAGCTGTACTTCAGAAGGCAGCAAAGCTCTTCCAGGGTCTGCCACACTCCTGGACCAAGAAGATCTCTGTATTAAGGGATTCAGGTGGGGAGCGAATTTTCTGCTTTCCTGCTTCCCACACGTGGCCTGCAGCTCTTGCTCCCTCTCGCCGCATCTTTGCTTCCATTTTTTCTGTGCCTTTCTTATCTGAGGTTCGCTGTATCTATCATTTTGTGTCAGACTTCACTGCTGTCTTCTCTATGGCCAAGTCCATGGCCTCATGTGTTTGCATTTAACTATGAACTTTGCTGTCCATTTTTTACCTTGAGCTGTGAATTTGTAAATTCTATTTTAATTCCTCTTGCTTTTTCTTAGTGTACTTAGGTCTTTCTCTGGGTGGAGAGTTCTTAAAATTCCTAGTTTTAATAGGGTTGCCTGAGATGTGGGTATAATTGGAGTGTATATCACATAAATTGATAGTCTGTGAAATTCTGCTGGAGGAAAAGCAAGTAGTAACATCCTGTCAGGAGGAGATTATGGTAGCATGGACTGCGGTGTGGACTGTAAAACCTTTGTGTCCCTTTTTCAAGAATAAATTGGTGAGTCTTGCATTACTGGAGAGCCTGCAACTGTGTCTCACTCCCTCCTTTATAGAAAAAGGAGACATTTTAGGCCTACTTTTGATGATGTTGCTCTAAATTAAAAATCTTAGAATAGTATTTTCAAGTAGTTGACAGATAAGTACATCTGAATTTTATTTTAATATAATTTTAATAATTAATGTAGCAATCAATACAGTACACTTTTGCAGAGATGATTGATTGAAGTATCCTTTAATTGCTGCCTTTAATTAGAAGTGATGCGTTAACGCTCTAGATCTTGTCTATTATATTAATAATCAGGAATTTGATTTACTTCCATTTTAATTTTGATCCTCTGGGGAGCTATGTGGTTTAAATGCACATCCTTGCAAATGAAGTTTTGTTCACAGTGACAGATTTGACGTTACCTTTATTTTAACATTATATGTAAACATATAGGTATGTAAGTTACACTTATTCATGTAATTCTGCTTAGTAATGTGCTATCCAGCTATTCATTTGGGGGCAGAAAAGCAGTTTTCTGCTTTTGTGCTTTGCTTTTTTGCTTTTATGTTTCACATTCTGTTGTTATGCTAAATACTGCTTAGTCAAAGAGTAGAGCGTTATAGTGGTAGTTACAAAATTGCCTACTGGTTGCTACAAAAAGACTTAAGATATTAACATTATCAAATGTGCAAATTTTTCTTTTTTCTTTTTATTAAAGCTCTCCAAGCATATTCTTTTCTTTGTAGGTCATTCTGCATATTAAAGACTTAATGGATTATAGTCAGCAGTTCGCTATTTTACTCATAAAATACTTTGAGATATGTGTGTGCGTGTATGTGTATACATATTTATGTAAAAATATCTTCCCCATGGTCAGACAAAAGCCGTCTTATTTCTGATTGCCCTACTTTCTTTCCCGTGTCCATTTGCTTTTAATAAACCTTCCGGATCTAATGAACATAATGCTCTTTCTGACACAGAAAGAAGTAACCTGTCTGAATGCATTGTGGAAGGTTTTTGACTCTGTAGATCTTTTACTTGGGACAGAGTGTAATTCACTCTATATTTTCAGGCCCTCCAGGTAACCTATTAGATGAGATATTGTAGTGTTGATTACTGGAGTTAGTGTTGTCTTGTATATCTGTAAGAAATACCTAAGCAGAAATGTTATTTTTGAATATTTTCTGTCTTAAGCAAACCAGAATGTATTTAAATTACAGTTGAATTTTTTACTAAAGAAAAGCCATTATCTTGTGGATTAAAAATATGTGGAAAAAATATGCTTTCCAGGCTGCAAGCTGACCTCATTGGAGATAATATTTTGAATTCTTATTGCCTTATTGCCTTTTTTGTCTTGCCTAAGACTTACTGCCTTTTTTTTTTCCTTTGGCTGTTCATGCATACCATTACCTAGAACATATGCCATGAGCATTTGAATGACAATTGGTTTTGAAGTTATTCTTGAGTAATGACTGGAGAAATCTTGATTATTTCGTATTGTATTTGTGCTTTCCAGTCAGCAAAGGAACATCGCTTGTTTACTTTCTGATCAGTTATTACTTGGAGATGAGATGCACATGTCCTAGGAGCTTTGCATAACTTGCATTGTGAGCAGATACTCATTAGATTAGTTGAGCAAGATGCTAATCCATACTCAGGAACAAACCCAATAAGCTCCAAAATTGAACAACAGCACATGACATTTCTGCATCTTACAATTTCTTGCGAAGTCCTTCAGTCTAATTCTAGCTGTGTGTGTGTGTGTGACAATTTCACAATGAGCATCTCCACTAAAGCTATCTCCTTCTACTGCTGTAACTGCCTTGTAGTGACTGTGTCAAGGAAGTTTCTTCATTGGGTTTCTTTTAGAAGATTTGATTTAGAGTCAAAATGAAGAGATGCCCTCCTTGTGTACAAATCATGGGCAGTAAAATAAAATTGTGTGGGTAAAAGAAACCTTGTAGCACTGTGCCAGAATTCTGGAACAGACTGACTTGTATAAATCAGTCCTCTGGATATATGTCGTTTAGTTTAGGCCATCCTGACATTAGTTAAAGCAAATTTTTAGGTTTTATATGCATGTGCTCCTACACAGATGTAAGCCAGGAGGTGCCAAATTTAAGGTGTGTGGTTCAAACTCAGATCTTGCTTTGTATGCATTATACTAAAGTCTTTAATAACGTGATCAGTGTCTGCCTGCAAGTAGTAAAACCAAATATTGTTCAGTCATTCTAAAATTTGAATGGAGAGGTACATCATCTTTAATTAACTTTATCATGCATTGCATATGACAGAAGTTGTGACGTGACAGATAGAGTTAGTACTCTTAGAGTTATCCAGCACCTGACATGAGGTTTGTACTCATAAATCTCTTATGCTGCCGATGTTTTATTTAGCCTATAACCAGAAAGTATTTCTTCTGGTGAGCTATATATAAACAAACAAGGAACTAGATGGCTTTTCTGTGTGATTTCTCCCTACTTTTTACCACCGCTCTTCTGAAGTGCAGAAAAAGGAGAGGTTCATTAGACAGCACACAAAGAGCAGAAATTCCATGAATCGCTTACCTCAGAAATTCTCACTTGCCTGCACTCAGTGGCTTCTACTACATGGTTAGCAACCCAAGTCATAATTTTGGGCATAGTTCAGTGATAAAAAATGTCACATCTACAGTCCTTCTACATCTTGCACTGCTGAAGGAGGTCCTCAAGGACTCAAGAAATGGATGGAATTGCATTTGAATTTGAAATTTTAAACTCTTTAGCTCTAAGTTTTTTGGAGATTATTGCTGCATTGTGTAGATGACTGGCTAGATGTCTGAGGAAAGAAAATTACAGCTCCTTCTCTGTAAGAGCACAAAAACTAGGCAATTATGTCTTTGGGGAGTCTTGCCCTGCTTTAGGATACCCTGTCCTACAAAACTAAGTTTTCCACCAATGGCCAAAATGTCACTGAAGATGAACAAAAGAGAAAAATGCGTTGCTTTTCTCAGATCTTTTGGCCAATTCTAAAGGACTAATACCTTGTTGATCTCTAGCGTTCATTGAATATGAATGTGAAAATGTTTTAGTATGTTTTTGTTCAAGACAAAATATTAAGGAGTTGCTAAGAATTTAGCACTGTAGTTATTACTTGCATAGGGAAGCTTCCTTGTATTGTCTAGGAAGAAAATGTTCATAACATGACCCTATTCACATCATCCATGTCTAAATACTTCCAATTTCCTTTTCACCATCTTAGCACTAGGATTTACTTGCCAAGCTTCCAGAGTCTTACCTAATACAGCAAAACTTTGGATTTTAGCTGTTCAGTTCAGTTGTCATCATTTCAGAGAGTTTTTGTACTCTCTCATAGTCATTTTCACCCTTTATCTTGTTCTAGTCCCATAAATGATTTAAGGAAGCAAGCTTACAGTTGTCCCATCATCTGAGTGAAGGATATATTTCATATGTTGATATAGATAGGGTAATATCTTCTGCTTTGTTTATCTATAACTGCCTTGGAAGGCATTTCTATTCTAACAGTAGATAATACCATTTTATTATTGCAGTTTAATTCACTGATAGAAAAAGTCTTATCTAAGTAAATTCTAACAGTGTTGAGTTGTACCTGAGCCGATGTAGAATAAGATTTATAATGACAACTTCAAAAGATTATTAATCATAATATTTCTGGGTCATAGCTGATCATGTATCTTAATTATACATGTGAGAAACATTGTGATAATAATCAAATACTAATATATAATCTGCAATGCTAACCTGATGCAAGCTCAGATGGATTGCCGTGTGACAGTGGTTTCATTTGATTTTAGATTTGAAAGGAAGTTAATGAGTAAAATATTTCTAATAACAAAATACCACTGATTCTGTTCTAATTTAATCATTTTAAAAGTTCAGGAAAGTGGCTTTTCAAATCTAATCTTATAAGTTCTGTAGATGTGATGATTGCTTATAAATGAACAGCTGTATCTTCTGTGCCACAGGCTTAAATTAAAGTCCCAAAGTCCCATAGGTTTTGAATTCCATAACACATTAGCAAGAAACCTACAAATATAGAAAGGCTCATGCTCTAAGACTGAGCACAATCCATGTAATATTCATGATTAGTAAGGCAAACAAAATGCAGCCTTAGAGCAAATGCTACAGTGCAAACCACTGAAGAAACTAAAAATCTAAAATAAACAAGGTTCACCATAATTGTTGAGGTTGACTTTTGTATGCCTTTTTTTCATTTCGAAACTTAAATTTGAGGTGAAAATATAATATCTTCACCTTTATTTCTTTTAGTAATTCAAGTTAAGATAGATGACATTGTTTAAGCTGCTACTCTTTTCCCGTTCAATGTGGTGTTGTCTTATGAAATCCACATTACTCCTTTCCTCTGTACATGTGTAAATAATTCATTTATTAATACTATTTTTAAAATCATATCAAGAAGCCTGGTGTCAGCAATGTGTTCTTTTCTAACCAGTATAAAAAGCTGTGAAGCATGTGGTGGTTGGCCAGGAACCAGGAGGGGAAAAGGATCCTCGTCTCATAATTCATGGTCTCAGAATACAAACATTGTGAAAGTAATTCAGAGGGACCTTGGTATCAGAATATAACTGTCATTGTGCTCAAAATTTCCCCATGTTCTTCCAACAGGAATTGTGAATTCAGTGTAGCTACAGACATAGAAGTGAATATCCATTTTCAAAACCTGCTGCAGAAGTTTAATCTGTTTGCTTACTAATCAGAGTTTAACTTCAAGCTAGTTGTAAGGAGGTATTTTGAAAGAGATAAAAAAGACCCTTTGAAGAACTTTGTTGGTTTGCAACTTTCATAGACATTTTTAAGGGAACTTAATGAGGAACTAATGTTTATGTAGGTATAGATAAAGAAAATATGGATAATTAAGGGTCAAAGTTCAAAATGTAGTAGTCTTAGTTTAACCAAAGCATACAAAAAGCCTGAACAAGAAAATCCAATCCATGGCACTCTAAAATCCATACCTTTTTAGTAGTATAAGGATATACTTTTGTTTATGAACAGATCATTGTTCAACAGAAGTTTGAGCAAGGCATTTTTCTTTATTTTTGTAGTGAGTCTGAGCAGCTTTACCTCTCCTGATATCTTTGTGAACCAGTGTTGAACTCCTGGCTAACATGAACCAGATTTGACAAAGAGGTGAAGACATCAAAGATAATTAAATGCCTACATGCTATGTAAAAATAGGCAGCTGTGGCTTGGAGAGTGATGTTTTTAAGGCCATAAAGGAAAGGCTTCAGCTTAAACATATATTCGATGTCCCAGAAAACTGACAACTCTAGAAAAAGCTACAGTCAGTTTTTACACCTTCTTAGGGACAAAGATGCAAATCGTCAGGGATTAAAAAGTGAAGCAGTATTTATTTTGGCAGTAGTCCTTTGAATGTGTAAGACTAAAACAAATTAGTGACTAGTAGGTGTCCTACCCATGTAAAAACACTTGCACAGTGTTGTCTTCCTCCTTCCTCTCTGCAACTTCTGCTGCCCCCAGCTGATAATTGTTCAGAGGAATTTCTACCATAGGTTGAGATAAATTAGCTTATCTACTCCAATATTAAGCAATATTAGTTAAGAGTTATTTAAAGTTGCAAAATTAATCTTCCAATTTTCTTTCTTTTGGTTCAACACTTGTCACATTGTGAAAATTTCTTTTTTTAGGATGTTTTCTCTGTTTTGGGGAAAAAAAAACTCTTCAAATGTATTATTGAAAAATATATTTTGTTAGGACTTAAATAACATTCTTAGCCTTAGCAAGCTTTTATGCTGTTCCTTTTCTACAGATCAACAGGTCTTAAAGGTTCTCCTCCCCCAATGTGTGTGCGTATTTTAAGACAAGCTTTTTTGATGTTGTTTTATTTAGACAAGTTTAGGTGGATACAATTCTAAAGGTTTCAGAGTTAAGAATTGCAGGCCCTTGTATAGATACATTGAACATGCTCTTGAGACTTGGTGAAGGGGAAGAGATATTAAAAAGAGGTTATAAAAAACAACTTCCTTTAATGTTTGTTGTATAAAAACAAAATATACAACACTTAATGAAGGGGGTAGGGGGGGAAAAAACACTCAAAAAATATGTCACCAAATGGCTATGTGAATGATGAACAATGAAAGCATAAAGCCTCCACAAGTAAATAAGCTTTGAGAGTAATAAAAAGTTGTTTTCTTCATCCATGCAAGGTGATGTTGGGGAAGAAAGAAGGAGCAGAGGGCTGTTAGGCTGTCCCGCCCTCGGGCATGTAAATGCTTTGGAAGATATTGACATTTCCTTATGTTCAGGGAAGGAGCATCAGCATATGTTCCTGCCTTAGGTCAACTTGCTTTGCTTATGCTTGTGAAAAGTTGTATTTATCTGAATTGCTGATGGCATCTGCATTTGTCAAAATAATATGAAAAGTGGTATCCTACGTCCACCACCCGCTCTAATGTTATATTTTTGAATAAGGGATGATCAGGTCTGGGGCGTGCGAATGCCTTTCAGTAATCCCACTCTCCCTGGCCAGCCCAGTCTCACTGTAGGAGCGATGCCTGTCCGTAAGACACTAAATCCTGTGCTGAAAACTCTAGTACCAATTGGTGCAAGCGGCTGGGAGCGGTGACGGTGTCGCTGTCTTCCCAGAGCAGAATTGCCCCTTTCCTAGAGCAGGTGGAGAGGAAGAACAGCAGAATGGCCAGCATTTTTTTCCCATCTGCCAACACGTGCATCCATGGCCCTTTCCTGCTGCTCAGGTGGAGAAGCCGTATGAGCATCACCATCTGCTGGGCAAGGAGGCAGACGCGGGAGCTGGGCCACTTCTGGTACTGAGTAAGAACATTTATACAGGGAATTAGGATAGATACAGTTCTTTAAGTTTCCATTTTGGTTTATAATTCCACTGCCTTCCTGTATAGGTGGGTTCTGAGGCAAACGGAAAGAACAGACTTGATGCCCTATGTATTCAAATCAATAGCCTGCCCTTTAGAGGGGAGGTTGTCTTTGCTGCTTCTTTACTGAGGAGAAGAACTGGTGAGGATCTTAGTTCTGTGGGGTTTATCTTACCTTCCTGCACAGCGGGTACGTGGAGGGGTATGTACAACTGCGCTTTATGCAGATTCATTAAGAATTTCAACCCACCCGGAGCCTCCCTGCAGGGGAAGCAATGGAAATATTCCGTGGCCCTAGAGTTGTGTGAGACAAAGATTCCTTCCTCCCCACTGGTGGCTGAGGCATTTTCCAAGTGTGTCTTGTTTGTGGTTTAATTTTGAGGGAGAGTCACGTTTTAGGCAATTGTTTTATTCTAGGCTGTTCTGTTTATTTCACAGTTTCTTACAGGTTGTTTGTGCACTGGGCAGGCATAAATTTCATTCATGTTGTTTGTGTTTATTATAATAATAAAGTTGATACTCCCTTTGCAAAGTGAAGGTAAATGCTTACTGTATCTTCCAGGGAAAGTGTTCTCTTGCAGTGCCAGCATGTGATTAAATTTGATTGTCTTGTTTTAATATGACTTTTCTTTTTATTGTTTTTTGTTATCAAGTCCTTCCTAATCCAAAATCCTTCATCAGGGCCAGTACCTTTTGTTTATTCATGTAAAATACATATATATATATATGTATATATTTACCTATTTAGATCTGTTTGATTTAATCTTCTGGAAGATTAGGTAACTAGTAAAAAATCTAGGTTAGGTAACTAGTAAACTGTTAGGCAAACAGTAAACAGGCCATTAAAAGATTTCTGTATTAGACAATAAGGAAAACCTAAAGCAGGAACTGTGAGAAAAGCTTTTTTTTGTTTGTTTTTTTTGTTTGTTTTGTTTTTTTAAAATGAGCTAATTAACAGGATTTCTATCTTGAAGGAAAGGACCAATCAATAAAAGAACAAAAACTCACTCTTAATAGTCCTGTGATTTTTGATGTAATGCAAGATAATGTACAATTTAAAATTTACCTAGAAACTGATCATTTATCCACAAGCTTAATGCTAAACAGGAACATGGAGATTGGAACCCAATTATAGGGCATTCAGTTCAAATTTGTGTCTTGTAGTCAGATTTGTATCAGTCTCTTGTCCATAAAGTTTCTGTGGCTTCAGCAGGAGCACCCATAGATTTAAGGGCCTGGTGGGGATGTTGTGGGCATTGGCATTCGGATTATGTTCATTCCAAATGAATTCTGACACTGTTCTGCTTTCTAGAGCAGGTTGCTTGGCTGCAGTCTGTATAAGAGCACTCAGTCTGCAGTAGTGCAGTACATTCAAAAGCAGGGAAAAAAATTCTCACCAGGAAAGCACTATGGACTGGCTACCCAATTTCCTTGACTCCAGTAGTCTAAATGTCAAAATGTGGCACTATCAGTATGAAGAATCCAAAATACTTGAAATGTGGTCAGCCCACAGGCCATAATGGTGAAACAAGAACTAAAGAAAAAGCTGAGCTTCATAGCCCTGTATTTTTTTAGTTGTTTTTTTGCGGACTTTTTATAGCACAATATGCAAAAATGTTATAGCAGTGAACTTTAGGCCATTCATTCTAAATTTACTAAGAGCATTTTATCCAATTTGACTACAGAAAATAAAAGAATGAAATTAGTTTGGCAAATAAATGTAAAGCAGAAATTTTTGAGGGCTTAGGATAAAAGATTATTTAGCTGTGCAATGGATATATACGTAGACATATCTGTATATGTAGACAAATAGCAACTGTTATCCAGTGCAAAAGGTTGGGAAAAGTTTGATTTGGCAACAGTTCTGCCTACATAAACTTTTCTAGTCCTCTTTTATTGTGCACACTTATATGAAGAAGTATTTATGAATTTGTATGCATCTGTTGGTAGGTGCAAGTCATTCTGGCATTTTTTTTTTGAAGGATTTTTTTTTTTTTTCACACTTCAGTTTACTCTTCCTGCATCAAAATCATTTACATGCTGCCTTATTCCTGCATCATAGCAGCACTTCTGATGGTATTTTATAGTATTAACAGTAATTATTTTGGATTTGGTTTTAAGAGTAACTCAACAGTCATTTTGCAGCTATCTCTGTTACTCGATTTTTATATAGTGAGGTGCCTAGTATCTAGTCTAAATTAGTAATCAAATTTCACTGTATAGTTAAGGGGAAGAGTCTTGTATCTTTGTGGGATGATTAGGGTGAGTTGTCCATGGAGGTCCCTGTCTGTCTTAACTATTTCAGACTAGATGCATAATTTTTAGAAAGGTGAATTTAAGGGGACGTAAGTCCCACTCATAGAAGAAGCAAGAGGCTGTGCTGTAAAAAGGTTGCAAATCAGAAGTGAGGAGCGAGCTAGGAAGACAAGCAAACCAAAGTAATCGCAGTGAACTGAGCGAAGGCTTCCAACTAGTCACACACTCACCTGCCTGTTCACACTCTGTACCCTTGCTGGGGAACAGTGAATTTGGTTGAACCTGCAGCAGGCGAAAACTGCTGTGGTTGAACTGTGACTAACGTTTAGTAGAAAGCAAAACAAAAGGAGCAAGATGATGTGAAGGTGTGTGTATGTCTTTGTGCACATGTGTTTGCATATGCACGTACTCTGCCCATGCGTATGGGCACTATCATAATGATTTTATCAAAATGGGAGCTCATCCTGCTTTTGAGATGACAGTGTTCTTCAACAATTATGTTTCCATGATTATTGATAATTTTTATTTGCAAATATTTATGAAAATTGCATATACCCATAGTATGACAAGTATTATGATAGTGAATATACAAGGATCAATAAAATTCTTCTTGAATTATAAACTCTACTCTGAGCTGTCATTTACCTGAAATTTGGTGTTTGTTTCTTCAGAACATATATCTAGTAAGGACAGCATTAGGCTATTTGATTCCTTGAGTAAGTAGACTTATCTAGAAAGAGTTCCAGAGCTTGTCGCGAGCTTTCAAGCTGTGAATCTGGAGACACATTTTTGATGAGAATAACTCCCTTAGAGATTAGAACTGTTATCATTCTAAATTACAAGATGCATCAGTTCCTACAATTTTATTTTATTGTTTAAATAGGTGGGCTTTTTCTCTTCATAATGGTATGTGTAGGAGGCACTATTAACAAAGTTCATATTACTATAGTGTAGCATAAAAACTGTAATTGCCAACTGAACTATTACTTTGCATGAAAAATATTCTCAAATGCTTTTGTTGATATGAAAGTTCCTTCCAGATAGCTTGAAAAATGCATGTAATTTTTTTTCCTTTCATTCTGTAGTCCTATTCCAAATATAAGGTCAACTCTTTTCTTCAGCAGATTTGGCCTTCTTAAGGTATTTGCTGTGTTTGTTTTTTAATAATTTGGGCAAATTTTCCCTCCCAGAGACCTCCATGTTTTCACCAAGCTTAGATAGCTGTTTTTTATTAGCTTTAATTATTAAGATGCTTACTGTTCTCTGATAGAGGAAAAATGTTAACTCCATGCAGAATTCTGAGCACCTTAGTGAACTTAGTATATGTATGAATAAACAGACTATTGTACCACATTATGAGAAAATAAATGCAAGTACAGTAATGACAAGCTCATTTCTTTTTGAAAGGTTACCTACGTGAGCCTATTGTCATCCATGGGCCATCTTACAGCTGTTAAGAGGAGTGTTTCGTACTCTGGCCTTATTTGCCTTTGTTTTTTTGGTGACATTTACCAGCCTTTAAAATGGAAGCTACCGAAATAACTCTTAAAGTAATTGTAAACAAACAGCAGTAGTTATAATCCTTGTTTCATATCTTGCTCGTAACACTATAATACTCAATAATTCCTCATCAGTCTTCATATAATTAAGGTATTTGTAAATTAGCATCAAATCCTTAGCTGATATCCAACAAAGAAATTAATATTTGAGGGATTGTTTGCTTTTTAAGCTGACTCATCAGTCCTAAGCCTTGAATATTGTGATTTTTTTCATTATTTTTTCCTTTTTAATTCCTAGGTTTCTATCTCCCACACATGGGAATAATACATTTCTTCAGACTCAGACTGTGGATTTTTACAGTTCAGTCTTTTGAACTGAGTACAGTGCTACAATGGTCAATACACTTCAAGTGTTCATATTATTCAAAAAAAAAATCATACAGTTCCTACCCTTCACAAACTTCTTAACTCTGTTTCAGGCTCTGAATGTTAGTAAAGAGCTCACAAAATCAGTAAGAATATGAAAAAAAGGGCACGTGTGTGTATGAATATGTATGTGTATATCTGTGTACATGACTGTGCATATTTATGCACATATATATATTTGCATGCATATATGATTTATTTTTTTCAGTAGATTGGACTGGCTTAGTGAAAATGTGAAGCTTTCACCTTGAAGTCCACTCAGTAAAGTGGCTGGCTCTGTTATGGAGACCCTGAGTGCTTACTGAGGCATTTTGTGAATAACCGTTTATGTATTTGTGAAAATGCATCAGTTTGTCCAATCATCTTGTCTCATCCTGGCTTTACTCAAGACTATTCCTGTAAATTTTTCATGGGGTTCTCAAGCTTTTATTTTGATGCGCATCAGGCTGAGGCTCTTACCGTACAGTTAGTGTGTTCCGGCCTTCTTTGCAGCTCAAAACTTAGATTCAGAGCTGCTGGGCTCCCAACGGGCCCGCGCCCTCCGGCCTGGGATTATTTGACCCTCTTGGCCCCTTGGCTTTCGCCCTTGCAGCACCTGAAGGACGGCGCGTGGCCAGCACGGCCTGAGCAGGCAGTGCCCCGCTGCGGCTGGGGAGGCTCCCGGGGGCCTTCGGATGAGGGCTGGTGCCGAAGGGGCTGCAGCGTGTTCTCGCGGAGGTGAGGAACCGCGTGCCTGGTAATCATCCCATCTGTGAATGTGCTTCAAGAAATAGAGCACTTACTCATACATCATTTAACTTTTGGCTTTTATTAGATGCTTGACTCATGTAAAGTATAATATAAATGCAGCAAACATTAACAGTTGGGATTTCAGGAGAAGTAATTGCAGCTAAAGCACTCAAAGGGACAGTTTGTTTGTCTCTGAGAGAAGAATAGAGCTTTAATTGAGCTAAATGTATCTGATCAGTAATCTCTACTTGAAATTTAGAATCAAGGTAGGGATGTTGTGGTTTAAAGCAGAGACATCAGGAAGATTCTTGCAGGGCCATGATTTATTTCCTTTCCGTGTAGTGTATCAGTTGGCTTTTTCTCCCTGACGTTGCTATTTTAATTGCTTGATCGGGGAAGCTGAAGTTCTGTGAGGGTATTTGTGTGCTCTGTGTTAACAGTTCTAGCTTGGTTTCACATCTGTTTAAATTTTCGGTGTTTTAAAATATTTTGAATTAAACTATATTTTTATTCTCTGATATGTGGTTTATGAGGATCTGTGTGGTTGTAGAGGGGAAGTGTTTCACGCAAGGAAGAGTCCGTAAGTTTTTCGTGTTGACCGTGTGATGTTACTGACCATTTACTGAAGGCTGGTTATTTTACATTCCTAGGGAAGGGTGTGAAAGCTGAGTTCCTGTTTTTGCAGCAGCTTGTACAAGCACAGTTTTAGACTGAAGTAGTTTGATCCTGAGTAAGAAAAATAAACCTGTAGTTCTTCAGAGTTATTAGACTGCTGTGCCATGATTTATCAAATAAGAAGCTTAAAATAAATCAGCTGATTGCAGCTTAGCTTTTAAATTAATTAAACTTTCATCTTTAGCTCCTCTGCAAAGTTTTCTTTTTCAAAGAAAAAATTGATATGGCACCTGAAAGAAAATAAGGAGATGTAATTAGCAGATGTATTGGGGTTACCCTGTACAGGTAATGCACTGTGCTTTCCTCTTTTCCAGTGCTCTTTAAGACTACTGTAAAAGCACCAGGCAAGGCTTATGGAATCTTAAAAATCCAGACAGACCTTTCTGAAAGGTGCAGTGACTTCCCCCAAAGGTTTCTGCATCTGAAAATAGAGGAGCACATTTAACAGGGTTTCTGTTGATATGGTAGAACAGAGCCTTAAAGGAAACACTTGCAAGTTTAACTGTAAATGAGTATATATGTTTGTGTACTCATTAAGCATTTAAATACAAGCATCAGAACTATCAAGGCGCTGAGTGTCCTTCATCCTATTGTGTCTTGCAGCATTTATTCTAATGGCTCTTTTGAAAACTGCATCAGTTGTCTAATAAAGTAAATAACAATCTTTTTTGGGGAAAAAAAGTAGGCTTTCTGTCTGTTCTTTTGAAGTGTCACAACTGCCTTTAGATTTCTTTACAAAATTAGTGGAATATAATTGCCAGGCTTGTTTGCCAGAAGGTTTGTTTTAGTATGTTAAGAGGGGTGGAAGGAAAAATGGATGATTAAAATAAAGTTACTGCAAGGCCTTTAACTCTTAGGCCTAACGAACTTATTACATTTCAAATCAGGGTTTTATTTATTTGCTTTTTAACTGGCTGATGGCTCCTTATAATTTCATATTTCATTCCTTCCCTCCTGTGACTGCAGGGAAAAAAAAGTGATAAAGATATTTCTGGTTTCCATTTCTGGTTTCCTATTCAAAACCACTTACTATAAATCCTCTTAAAACAAACAAAAACAATGCAAAAAAATTAAAAAAGGAGTAAAAGGTCCTGAATAAATGAATAAATGTTAGCTTTTTTTTTTTTTTTTTTTTTTTTTCCTCCAGCAGTCTTAAAATGAAAGAGATTTATAAAAGAAATACAATTTTGGTAAGCAGTATGAACAGGCAGGTTCGCTTGTACAATTACATTCTGCCTGTTATATTTTACAGAAAAAAAATTTAGAACACTTTATGTTTGGAAATTGAATTGTACTTCTCATATATAAGAGGAAATAAATCCCATTTTACTCCAAGAAAAGTAGAGCATGTACAAATCTTGAGTAGTTTGCTTGGACAAACAATGATTGTAGCAACATCAGCTACAGCATCTAATTATATACTGTTTTTTCTATTTTATAGCAAACTTCTGTCATGGACTTAAGTATTATTGATCAAACTTGGAAGAATATTTTCAGGTTTTTGAATGTATAGGGACAGTGACCACCTAATCGACATTAGTTCATTTTGGCAAAACAGTTCTTTTCTGCATATGTTATCTCTTCATATGCAGGAAAAAATGTACGGTATGTGATCTTAACTCCTTTTTAAAGCAAAAATCGTTTAAAAAATAGTTTAAAATAATTTTATATTGGCATATATTTGCACAAAAATGAATCAATTATTTCAAAATGAGGATTGTGTTTTAATTCTATATTTCAGATCCTATGACAGGGATATGTAGCATGTGTATAAATGGCAGAAAGTTGTAAAAAGGAGTGGATATAACAATTAAATGACTGAAAATTATAAATAATCTGGTAGTTTACTTTTGACACTGATAGAGTCTAAAAGCTTTTGCAGTGACAAAACCCTCACCAGCGTGGAGGTTTCGGAGACTTATTTTTGTTTTGTTGGTCCCAGCACTGGCAGTTCTCCCTTCATGTGACTCTCTAGATTATTGTGCACCGTTATCTCAGTGAAAAGCCATTAGTGTTCTGGGGAAGAATATGACAACGTCAGTTCAAGGGATTAAAGCAATTCCCAGCTGTACACGTACGCGTTCTCTCCGCATGCTTTGTGTGTGTGTGTTTAGTGGAAATTATAAAATGTAATCCTCAAAACAAACGTGGTACTATTGTGGAGCATTTTGTAGCTGTCTCTTGCTCTGTGTGAAATGTATTTTTGCACAGTTGTGTTTCTTCATGGAAGAGTGCTTCCCATTCACTGCTCCCTGATTTATACACGCTAAAACATTGTGCATTTGTCCTGTTGCATGACGCGACCTGTATTTATTGCACTGACATTTCTGGAATACACAGGTAGCAGAATCCCCGTTAGCTCCTCAGTGCCAGCTCTAAAGAAATTCCCGCTTTGCACGGCCCGTTTCCATGCAGCTGTTTTGACAGCGTTCATCCCCGTAAGTGCTTTGCCGATTAGGCTCCGGGCGCAGGGATGCAACCTGATCCGGGTTGTGTTTCCCTGTGTTGTCTGCTGACCGGGAGGAGAACACTTGCATTAGCTGCTCTGATCAATCCCCAGCACATCGCATCGTTTAGGAGACAATTAATACTGCAGTGTAAAGACTCCCCGGAGCATTTCCTCGGAGCTGGATCACTTTACACAGAAACCGCAGGAGTTGTGCACGAGGAGGAGGAAGCCAAATAGAAAAAGAAAAGAGAAAAAAAAGCCATTAAGAAAGCTAGATATAGGAACCAAGCTCTGTTTCATTTTCTGTTGCACCACTCTTACGTCATTCAAGCTCCAAGTTTGTGGGGAGTGTTAAATCTAGTTGCATTTTGATTTGTTGAAAAGGCACTGTAAAATATTCTGGAAGAGACGATACTACTTTTCGCTTACTGTTTATTTATCGTGATGTCAGGTTTGCTGTAGAGATAGATACTTTCAAGAAGTTAGATTTCAGTGCTTCATGATACTATGTTTTTTTTTTTTTTTTAAAAAAAAAAGTCTTTGCAAGATTTTGAGTGTATATGAGCACATCCTGTTAATGATCAGGCAGGGCTTTGAGTTTTCTCTTTCATCTTTAGATAATGAAATATTTAATCGGAGATCATTCAAGGAGACAGATGAGAGGCCTTCACTAAGACAATTTCTTCTTACAGGTGACTGATTTCTACACTTTTTTTTTTTCTATAGGCTACACTACTGCACTCTGTGGAGCATAGGTTAGTGAGAGCAGGTGATACTAACACATAAAATTTGCAGGAAAATGTTGCATTTCTTCCATCTGTGTATTGCTGGTGACACTGTACAGATTGGAAAATGACAGGGAAGCCAGGTGACATGCAACAGCAAACTTCAAAATTCATTGCAAATGGGTTAGTATTGACTTCGTTGTTACATTGTAATTTTCATTTACTTAGGTAGAAGAAATTAATTTTTCATCAGAACCGATTCAAGCTTTGGATTTTATGTACGGCAATGTCAATCTTTTGCTACTTAAAAAATGTAGTTTTCTCTATGGCAATTCTGTGGCTAAAATTTATCATTGCACTTTTTCCCTCTGATCTTGAAGCAAGATGTGCACTGGCCTTGAATAGGGATTTTCATTTGGTATATCTTTGTGTAAAAGTCTTGTTTTGGTTTCAGTGATGCACTAGAATCGCTGCTGTTCATGGTGTATGTCCTGTTAGAACTGCTGTAGAACTGCTTGTTTTCTTTTGGAGTGCAGAGATTGATCAATACCATTTATTTGAGCATGCTGGATATTTACAGAATGTGTTTGTGTAAATATTTTTAGTACATTTAATTTCAAAGCAATTTTATTTCCATCTCTAGCTTGTCTTGTTTTGTGATTAGGTGGAAGGTAAACACCCCCTTCCAAGTTTCCTTTTTTTCATAAGCCACCTTTCTTGAATCAAAACTGATTTTGTGGGATGTGAGTAATTGGTTTAGTGTATGACATATGGAGTGCAGAAGTGTGTGTGGCTTGTTTCAATGCAGGGTCATACTTTTCTCCTTAGGTCAGAGATTTTTTTTTTTTTTCCTCTTTTTTTTTTTTAAAAAGCCTCTTTGCTATGCAGTGAAGCTGTACAGTAGCACCTAAAGACTATCTTAATCACAAATAGAAAGCAAATGCAGCTTTCTCTGCCTTTTCTCGGGGGGAAAAACGCAGTTTTCTTTGGCCAACCTATAAATGTTTAAAATGAAGAAATCAAAATCAAACCAATAAGAGCTGGTGGAGGTTTTGTTTTGTTTTTTTCTTTCTTAACACAGAGCTCTGTTGCCGTTTGGAAAGGGATTGCATGGCAGCGTAGGCTTTGTCTAAACCTTTCCAGAGGATTGCAATATAAGCTATGATAATTATTTAGCATTTGTTAGCAACGTGCAAAGAATTCCAAATGCTGTAAGGCTCTATGCAAAGGGTAAAATAAAGGTCCTGGTGCATGAGAGTGTTTTTGTGCAGGCTGCAGGGTGGCATCAGTCACTGTCAGAGACAGGAAGATGTGAGGTAAGGGACAGGGGGCACAACCGAAGTGCGAAAAAAGATGATGGTTCAGACTAGAGAGGAAAATTAGACAACGTGGTATTCAGCAGAGTAGAAGAGTGAGAGCCCAGGGAGACTGAAATGCCAAGAAACAGAGAATTGCACCTTGCTGCTGACTCTGGCAGTGAGCATTGGCGGTGAGATTTAAGGTTTAGCCTCTGTGTTGTGCACATATGCACAATAACTAATAACAAATGATAGGGAGGAGGGGTGATTATCCCCTCCTTATTTTGCCACCAAAGCCCTAATATTTTTATACATAAATGCCTGTTTAACCTATCAAATATAGTTTACATGTATTAATATTTTTCCATGATTTCAGAATATAGTCATGTAGAGTCTAGACCTCCTGCTTGAGCAGTATTCAGCATAACTAATTCAACAGAAGTTCTTGAAGCATAATTTGTGGAGTGGTTACATGGTACAGGCTTTCAAAGTTTTCAGCTGCTAAATCATGTCTAAGACAGCTTAACTCTATTAATTATACCACTATATATTCAATAAATAATTACAGTTATTACACGGATGCATAAGATGTGAATGGTGTAAAAGGCAAACTGGATGTTCAAATACTTGAGAGCAATTGGCCTTGAAAGGTCTTGCTATAACAATTTGCAGCTGTATTAAGAAATGTTTTAATAATATCTACACTAAATCAATGTATCTGCAATGGAGTATTCATTACAAAACCGTATTTCATATTGCTCTGTAGTACTGGCTATTGGGTTCATCCTTTTGTTAACTAAAAGTTGTGTGATATCTTGAAATAATCTAGAACTAGACCAAAATAATTTAGAATGCATATATTGAGGAGAGACTTCTCGTGTTTGCTTATTTCCAAACAACATGTTTCTTGGACTCCGATTGAACTAGAAAGTTATGTATACAAGATATACATAAAAAGAGGTTATGTAAAACAACTTCAGATGATCGGTACGTCGTCGTCTCGCCTGGAAATCTCCTTTCTTTGTATGCTTATTGAGACATCGCTAGTTGTTTTTGGAAGGCTGCTTTTGAGTGCCACCGTTATGATGTGATTCCAGCAGTTTGGGGACCCTGGAGAAGCCAGTCTATTCAGCTCAAATCTTGGTTTTGCAGGTACTACGGAGCGGGTGTGTCTGATCCAGGGAACAGTTGAAGCGCTAAATGCAGTTCATGGCTTCATTGCGGAAAAGATTCGAGAAATGCCTCAAAATGTGGCCAAGACAGAGCCCGTCAGCATTCTGCAGCCTCAGACCACTGTTAACCCAGACCGCATCAAACAAGTGAGTTTTTGGTTGGGAATAACGAGTCACATCAGCTCCTTAAAATTAACTTCTCTTTTAAGAAGCCTTAGAGTTTCAAGGCTGCAAGGGGTCAACATAACATGTTCTTTAAGAAGATGTTATTTTACGTTTTAGTCATTTGCTGGTCCTCTTTTTGCTTATGTTTTTGTGTTCCATGTTTCTCAGCAGGTCTTTAGACTGTGTTTTATAAATTCTAGAGCCACACTACTGTGTTTGCTTTATAAGCTTTTCTTCTGTCTCAGGGAAACACTTCTAGGTTTTAGTTAGAAAGGATTGTGGAATTTTAAAATATGAACCTCTCTGTAAATCATTTGAGTGATTAGAAAGCAAGGAATTAACTGAATGTGTTTCCTAATCTTATGTGTATAAAATAAAAAAATGTGATTTGTGCTTTAGATTTTATAACACATAATTTAAAAGATTCTCTGTCAGAATTTGAAAGCATAAATATTGCTTATTTGGGTTGTTTTCTGTTACTTCATTTTAGGCTACTTTTGGCATTTTTTACCTGTTTTACGTTGACTTGCTTTAAAATCTGTAGGTGATGCAAAATATATTTACATATATGGTGTATATATATGGTATAATTTTTTTTTAGTTCATTTTGTTTTCCCAAACACTTTAAATTTGGGGAAAAAAAATATATGAAAGGGGAAAGTGAAATATATCACATAGATTTTTAAAGAAATCTGTTGTCATTTTATTGATGAAGGAAAATATGAAGATGAATGAACACGAGTAGAATTTTATCTTGGCTCTCCTATCCTATATAGGATAGATTTTAATTTCTCTCCTGCCCCGTGTAGAGTAAGACTGTGTAGTGCTTCTCAACTAGCAAGATTTAGCATCCTAAAAAATAATTTGATAACTGCATGCAATTACTTTGCTTTGTGTATAGTGACATATGCAGAATGCTTATATGATGGTGTAGTTGAACAGAATGAGTTTGAAGTTATCACACTGCTTTAGATGGGTAAAACTGTGCATACACCATTGCATATGATATCTAGTAGTTAGTACTGCTTTATATATTCTGTGTATGCTGTGCTTCTCAAGGAGAAAATCTCTAGGTAATTTATAAGAAATTACTTAAAAGAAAAGCCCCAGTTTTATGTGATTCTTTTCTCATATAATTGACATGAAAATGAATATGTCTGAGAGGTAGAGAGAAAAAGCTGGAGAAAAGATCAGTAGCCTAAGTGCCTTTTCTACATGTAAAATGTTAGATTTTATGCCAATATTTCTTAGCCCAATGGGAACTGAGTGTTCTTTATAATAACGGAAGGGTTTTTTCCTCCTTTGCAATGAAATGAAACTAATTTTTATCTCAGTTAAGTTCATGAAAAATTGGATTACAGGGCTCTTAAGGCTGAAATGCTTAAATGCTTCCTGTCTTGTATCTCAAGCTGATACATGTTTCCATGTGGGAACTAAGGAGGAAATACTTCTCTGGAAAATTTGTTTGTAAAGTTGTCAGGGACTTTTTTGGGTTTTGTTTTGTTTCTGTAATGCAACTGCATGTTGAAAATACTAAAATAAATTCAAGAGGGATGGATTAATGAACAGAGCTGCTGCTACTAAAGTTAAGACTCAGGCTAAATACAATATATAACCTTTAAGACCATGATATATTGACTGCTTCTGTATTCTAGAATTTAGAGATATTACCTGTATGCATACAGGTGCATAATAATACTACTGAATATGCGGAAATGTGCATATGTTGGACAGTTTTAACTATAATGAATTGTTTAACTTCTATGCAACAAAATGATATCTTTTCATGATAAATTCCTATGCTCTCTCTATATACTCCATAAATCTAAAATCCATTATTTTCATTAGATAGTGAAATTGTTAGCTTAGTTCTTAGAGTTTGCGGTGAAGTAATATATCCTCTAATGTCAGAATGGCCTTTATCTAATAGATAAAATACCTCTATTTAAGAAATATAAAGGATAATATTTTTATAACAGATAATTGTGACCTAGAACTCTGTTGTTATTTTTTTTTACAGAAGACAAGTCACACCTTCATTAAATGGGTCAAAATAATGTTTAATACAAGGCATTATAGACTTGTGAAAAATAGCCCCTGTGAATTAGAATTTCTCTTTGTACAAATTTTTGTACAGTTCTTATTGTCTTCAAATACTACCCAAGAACTTTGTCACCTCAAGTCCTGCTTTATAGACTGAAGAAAGAATACTTTGGGTTTGAAAGAGTAGTTTTGAAATAATAAATAATAATACATCTGCAAACTTTGCCTTCATTCAAGTGGCTTTTTAGCAGTTGCTATCAAAATGCAGAGACTATGAAAGAAGATTCCTGTAGGTGAAATCTTGCAATGCCATCCCAATCTATATGGCTATGCACCCCTCATTTCTCTTGTGTCTCATTTCTGTGTCCTGGTTGTCTTATAGATGCTCCCATTAGAGGACCCAAGAAAAGAAGTGTCTTTTAGCAGTTTTAGCAGTGTCTCCTGAGCATTTTTAGTAAACTTTCCACTGTTTACCTGAATTTCGACACTTGCAACATGCTCAGGAAAGTGCATGGGTATACACTGAGCCTGGCGTTTGTCCTCGCTAATGAAGTCACTGTCCAAATATTCTGACGGTTCCCCTAGTTAAGCCTCAGAAGATTCACCGTCAAATTTAGCTGAGTTAGACTAAGTCTTCTACACTACATTTCTGCAGATTTCATGATCCCACAGACTTATCTGTAGATACCAGGTAGATGTGTCCTCCAAGCAGATCTGGCAGGTACTTAATGGCCAGCTGGTTGCCCCTTTTACCTGTAGGTAACAAGGGCTGTGTCTCTGTAGGTGTCAGCCCTCTGCCTTTGCCATGTATTTTTTTTCAGTAGCCAAAAGATTCCTTTTCTCTTCTGCATTCCAGAAAAGGCTCTGAGCATCTAATCTCCCTTTTCTCTCTTTATTAGTCAAAATGTCACACCAACGTTATCAGACCATATTGTAACCCCAGGGGATAGAGTACAGTTTTCATAAAGAGGTCGGCAGAATGAAATGTTTTGAGTATCTTGGCTTTGTAGTTAGCACAAAGAGCTCTAAATTTGACCTCAAACATTTATAGCAGCTGTTACAAACAATGGGGGAAGAAAAGGCTATATAATGTGTTCTTATCACATCATCTTCTTTAGAAACTTTTTCAGCTTCTTTATATGCTAAGTGTTTTTTCCTCCCAGCCCTTACAGTTATTTATAGGCAGCAAGAGTTGCAGCAGGTTATTGGAGAAGCACAGAGAATCACTTCCAGCCGTTGCAGAGCGGTGTGTTGTACAGGAGGAAGGATGCCTGATCTTCCAGCTATCCCTGCCCCGAGCAGGAGTTTGCACTGAC
The DNA here is from genome assembly GCA_013398735.1 of Nothocercus julius. Classification (NCBI taxonomy): domain Eukaryota; kingdom Metazoa; phylum Chordata; class Aves; order Tinamiformes; family Tinamidae; genus Nothocercus; species Nothocercus julius. The sequence continues at coordinate 19,601,857 of VZSV01000001.1, read as the reverse complement.
TGAACTACTGAGGTCCCTTTCAGTCTGATTCATTCTATGATTTGTGAAGTGTTTGACTGGTAAAGGATGAACAAAGGTTTCAGAATATCTTTTCTGGAAATCCAGAGTACAGCTTTCACCTATAGAGCTTCTGATTAGCTGATAAGTACTTTCAGTGAAACCTGGTTCATTTCAGCTTTTCAGTCGATAAGCAACCTCTTGCAGTATTTAAATTTGCAGTTCCATTCCATTTGTTCATCATGGTCTCTGAGACTGTATTCAAAATATGAAAAATTGAATATCTGTACTCAGATTTATAAATTTTTTTTTGTAGTGAAAATGACACTACTTCAGAAATGTTAATCAGAAAAAAAAAAAAAAAAAAAAAAAAAAAACCCCCCAACATTTTTATAAAAAAAATTTTTTTTTTTTAAAGAATTTTAAAAAAAAAAAAAAAAAAAAAAAAAAAAACATAATTTCAAGAAACCAGATTTGAGAATATTGTCTTGAATAGAGGATTTTTTGAAGTATGAGTTATAAGTTTATATTGTTTTCAAAACAATTGTATTCTTAAACTTAGATCAATATTTTAATTGATATTTTAACAGCCTACAGGGACTTGATGGACTTTATGGATTTCTTAAAGTGTCTCTCCCTGTGATTAGCCTGTATTATTCTTAGCATCGCTTTAACTCAGCAATCTGTCACTCAGGGCAACCTTACAAAAATCCGAATGTGAAAAAATACGTCTTGATTGTTCATTTAAGGTGAGAGATAAACATAAGACCTTTTGTAGATGACATTGGTAGTTTTGTCTCTTCATCTAGCCAACAGTTTCTCATGAACTTCACTCAGGTTTGAATATATTTGAAAAGCATCATGTGTTACCAGTCTGCTGTGAATGAGATGATACCAGTGTACAGCTTGTAAACAAGTTGTCAGGACAAGGAAAAATGAGAAAGATGATATGCCATCCTCTACTAGAGTGAATATTAGGACGAATCTTTATTTTAGGTCCCACAGCAAAACTTTAGTATTCTATTAAAAGAAATCTTTCTGTATTTTATCCCTCAAGTGCCCTTGACTTAATTCTGGTGCCAGATCACTGTCCTACTTTCATTTCCTATTTAATTTCAGCAGTGAAATCTTAATGTGTATCTGAAACTACACTTTATGAACCTCAGTTAATTAACTGTTTGTACCTGATGACTAACTCTTCATTGTATATGCTTCAAAAGTGGAATGAGACCAGGAGATTGTCTTGAGACATAAGCAGTACCATTCAACATCGTAAAAATTTGGACAGTGCTTTGATGCTTAAGGCAATCCTAAAGTTAGCTCAGGACTTCTAGTGACATTGTGATTTTGTTGATATTTTTCCAGACTCCAAAGTAGCCCAGAATTGAAAGGTGACTTTTTCTTTCCTTCTAGGCCTCAGGGTGTTTTGACCTGTATCTTAAAATCTTCTTATATGTTTTATTGCCCATTGTCTGTGTCTGCTTACTGACTTGAGTCTTCTGGTATTTCTGCAGAAGACCTCCACATCTGGTGGTTGTTTTATTGTGACCACTTGAGGAAAGCCGTGGTCATGATTCATCTTTTACTGCATTCTTCACCCTAAGCCAATCCTTCATCCAGGGCAGCAACTCTTAAGATCCAAGTGGCAGATTCTGACTTGCTTTTTGCTACCTAATCCTTCCTGTCTCCAGACAAAACACAAGATAATCTTTCTTTAAGTTTTTCTGTTTCAAGGGCAAGGCTTCAGGATTTCATTAACAAATACAAATTACCTCTATAAACACCTATAAATAGTCTACATGTGCTAACCTTTTTTCTCTCTTGCCTTATGCCATATATAGTCTTTTACCCAAAATAAAAATGAAAACTGAATGGACTATGAAATATCACTAAAATGTCGGCATTTTCTGTTTTTGCAGTGCTGGAAAGGTAGAAAGCAAGGTTAGATATGGATAGTCATCGAAGTAGCCTTTTAACAATCTAGACTATAGTTAAATTAATAATCCTTAATTATTTATTTCAACATGTATTTTGAAAATACATTATATGTTTTTGTAGTCATTACTGAGATAAGAATCATATGGTTAATAAATGCTGCAGCTTAAAAGAGTTCACAGATGGAAAAGAAGACTGTGTTTGGCAAAGCAGGCAGTCTGTTTAGAAAGGCCCCTTTCTGACATGGATAAAAATCTAGAAAGTTAGTCTTTTATTTTGTTTAGCACTGGGATCTTGCAGAGGTCTTTGTTTCTCATTTTAACTGCTGAAGTTATTCAACTGTTTGAATACTGTAGTATTCAGAAATGCCCACCCTGTCTTAAAATGTATAAAAATATTGGCACAAGCAAGTTATTACCATCGCTTTAATTTCAGTAATCTAAAAGAACCAAATATTAAAATACAAGACTGAAATTTATATTATATAATATAATAATAATAACAATAAATGCATGTGTCATGTTCTTACCAAGATTTCCATTGCATGACAAGCCCTGTAGAAGGAAATGAGACAGTGATATATATATGCAATTTCACCTTCACATTTGAACGTCCTCCTTCATAATGCTTTCATCTCTTTGCTGCATTTATAAATGATATTTCATTGTTTTTCTGCCTTTTCTTTTTGACCTTCTATATATTAAATATACTAATAGGTACTGAGAATTACAGTAATATGAAAAAACTGTCTCGGTACAGTTTATATTACCTAGTATGTATGTATTTGTTTTTTTAGTAGAGGTTTAAGAGTGGGACTTTTCTCATTTTTTATATGGATCTGCATTAGGTGATCTGTAAGTCATAGGAAAGAGTTCTCAGAAAACCTTCTGAAACACTCTGTAGAGGGACCATATATTCTGTACAGCTGTGATATGATCTTCTCATTCTGTTACTTCAAAAATACCAAGCATGCAATTGTCATTTTGGCCATCTCTCTGCACACTTGAGCATGCTGGGCAGCCATAGGAGAATCTCTCACAGTATAATCAATTCTTTGTGAGCGTGACAAGGAAAAATTATATTCTTGGACAAAAAATAATATCCCTCAAATGTGTAAAGCAAATCTTACTTTTAATAAATAAGCTCATCTTAATTACTGATATTTTTCCCAAACCTTTGTTTCTAGAAGTGTACAAGAGGGGAAAAAAATGTTACCTTGTAAAGACTGTCTTCAATTCATTTGCCTATAAATTAGAAAAAAAAGGAAATAATATTTGAGAACAAAGAGAAGGCCTACTTCAGCTTAGCTTGAGTCATGTTATGCAAAGTATAGCTATTTAATAACATATTTTAGAAGCCTTAACAACTGTGTAAGGTAGGAATCCTGACTGGCTTTTTCTATAGCTAGACAATCTATAATTTCTGGAAAGCTTCGATTATAGTATGAGTGTTTCAATCTGGAATATTAAAAACATGTAATCTAAATTTATCTTATGATTCCTAACCATTTTATATGTGTCATTTGCCTGAAGCCTAAAAACAATTAAATGCTTGCCTAATACTAAACTTACTTTAATTTACTTTAAAATAAATTTATTTTAGCCTAATGCTAAATTTACTTGCTAAATTTTGAAGAATTATTCTACACTGCATAATAAAAAAAAAATTATTGAGGTCTGTCACACTTTAAGAAGTAATTTTGCCTAAAACTTCTTGCAAAACAATTCAGTATGTATCAATAAATTACTTACCAGTCAATGGAAAATCAGAACAAAATCCAAATGCCTGTTTTTATATGTTTTTGAGAAATGAGTTTTGCTATTTTAATATTGAAAAATAAATAATTAACTTATATTTAATATGCCTATAAATTTATCTGGAAGCTTGAAAAGTGATATGCATTAGATTTTGATATATGTACAAGTGATCACTTCATGAAGCAACTCACCAGTAAATAGTCTGGAAAACAGTAAAGGTTAATGAGTATTGTATAGATAGATCTCAGGATAATTTTTCTTCCATCAGTCCCAAGAATACCAAATTGAGTATTTTGAAATGAAGAGTGTTTGGCACAAATGAAGGCTGTATAAATAGGAAGTCCTAAGCTTTTGAGTGTTTCTATGTTTTTTTTTCCTATTCAATAAAAAGAAAAAAAGAGAAAAGTTATGTCAGCAAACAAAGGAAAAGTCTTGAGCCTCTGATATGCAAAACAATTTACTAATTTCAGTATTTTGTCACGGGTGCGTATGTTTGGGGTAAAGAGGTGTATGCCCGTACTTGTTTCTTGTCATTAATACAGTTGTTTTGTCTTAAAATGTTTTTATCTCTTTTTCTATTGTATTTTAAGTAAGCTTTTGCTAAATTGAAGTAATGAAATGCTTCTCCTTTAGGGATGTTATAGTTCAATAGTCACCTGAAATGAATATTGGCAATTCTTTTTACATCACTGCCATACATTTTTCTGCTTTAGGAAGTTTGATGTTAAATAAAAAAAAAATTGTTATACGTTCCAACTGCTTTTATTACTTGTTTTGTCAGTGAATAGGTGATTATTCGGTGCTGAAGTGTTACATATGTTTTCATATAAAACTGGTAGTCAGACTTAATAACACCAGTGAAAAAAGTTCTGTTTAGCCACCTATTTTTTTTTTTTT